>SNQJ01S0035013.1:24328-75269 GCA_010110895.2 Picea sitchensis
ATTTGGGCACCTAACATGGCCTCGTTTCTGGGACCCATTCTTTATTTTCACCATAGTGATGTCAGGGGGGGGTGTTGGAGTTACTTCACACACACCTAAGATTTATTTTTCCTAAGGTCATAAGGTTTTTCTTATGTTTATTAGTCATTATTTAGTCTCCTAAAGTTTAGGGAAGAATATTCCACCTAGAGAATATGTTCTTCAATTGACACTTCAGTTTGACTAGTTGAGTTGAGTCTAGATGATGCATTGGTTTTGTCACCATGCAACATTGGGATCATCACCATGCTAATGCGCATTAGCCTTGGTTTCATTACCAGACTGACGCAATACCCTTGATTCCTTGATCTAATCCTCACTACACTTTGTTTCTGTCAGTTAATTGAAGACTAGTTGACTAGTTAACTCAGTTAGGTGGCAGTTCATTCCCATAACTGCCTTAGAGACTAGACTAGGTAGCAATTCAATCCCATAACTGTTGGTGTGTGTCCATATCACTCTAGACCACCAATATGACGCATTGGTTCTCCTCCAGTGCACATTGATTGAGTTATACAAAGTATATCATGTGTAAATTATTCATTACAGTTAATGAGAATTCTTCTATTCTTTCTCTCTTGCTTCTTCTTTCTCAATTTCTCTCTGCAAATGTGTGTGGTATTTTCTAGCTAGATCTATTATGTGAAGGTTCAACACATTTACACCCCTCAGTAGACGACATCACTTTTTTATTATTAAATTTAGTAATACATTTCACATATACATCTCTTTGACTATATCCACACATTATATCTACATTAAGCATTAATTACACTGGGGATTATAGTGGAGATGTTACATGTGGCCATTAAATGATTCAATTGTTCCAAATTTGAATTGCATAGTGCACTCTCTTTTCAGGGAAATTAAGGTAAAATTTGTTGGGATCTTTAATTATCTAGGAATGGAAGATATCGATCATAAATATTGTGAATGTGAATAAACAAGCAATCACTATGATATATTATTGGAAATTTAGCTATTGTGAATATGAATAAACCAAACAATCACAATGATATATTATTGGAAATTTAGCTTCACAATGGAATTTAGTCCATGGCAATTTCATTAAACATGAAATGTTTTATTTTACTTTGTAACTTAGGTTAAAAAAATTATTATAATATACCTCCATGCTTAAAAGAAACAAACTACTATAAATAAAACCATCCTACAAGTTAAATAATTGATATTCAAAATACATAATGTAGTCATCTACATAATTCTGTTTTGAACTCCTTTTCTTTCCAATTAGGTTTCTATAGCCAAGCTCAAGTCTCAAACCTAATTCCATGTTTATCTAACCTAATTTTATGCACCAACTCTCTGACTGTGATTGTGTGAAATAAGCAAAGTTTACAAAACTTCATTGAGTTTGACATTGTTTATAGCTCCATTTATATCACCATTAAATGATTTAGTTGTTGTAGCTTTGAATGCACAATGCACTCTATTTTAAGGGAGATTAAGGTAAAATTTGTTTGGGATGTTTATTTATTTGAAATGACAAATATTGATCATAAATATTGTGAATTTGAGTATATTATATATTATTGGAAATTTAGCTTCATAGTGCAAACTAGCCTATAACAATTTATATAAACATGAAATGATTTGTTTTACTTTATAACTTAGTTAAAGAAAACAATTATAATAAGCCTCCATGCTTAAAAACAACAAACTATTGTAAACTCCAAGATCTCACGATTGACACATTTTTTTTACCATTTACAATGATCTTAAACCGACTTTGAGCTTCTTCGACAAAAAATTATGTTCCAACAAACAAATTTTATCATTTTAAGCCATTTATTTCTATTGAATTCTCACAGGATAAATGGAACTACAAATTTAGTTGTTTCGAACAAGGTAAGAAATATTTTAACAAATTTACTATCCTTTTTGTGAGAATGGGTAACTCAACGTGCATAAAGATCACCTTGAAAAACTAGCAAATGCTCCAAAGCATGACCTGACTTACTTATGTTTTCTTCTTTCTCTTAATCAATAAACATCATATGTGATTGTAAACAATATTTTTAGAATGAAAGTCTTCTACTTATTTGAAAATTGAAATTAGCTTGGAGATCCATGTAGATTGTGCATATGCATGGTTACGTTATATCTCTTATTGTTGGCTTGGCACCTGTCTAGAGCTCTTGTTCTTTGCCTTGTTTTCGTGTCTTTCTATCAGCATGTTAGTTACTTGGAATTACTTTAGTCTTTGTCTGGCTGATCCTGAGATGTTTATCAGTTAGAGTAGTCTCTTTTTGCCTCTTGCCTCTTCTTTAGAACCTGCTGGTCATCTAAAGTTTGTTTTCCTCTGTTCACTGATTCCGAGAGTGTCGGTCTCTAGACAAGTTTTTGGTCGCCCTTGCAGAAGCGTGTCTCTACTTGAGACAAGGACCCCTCAATCCTTTCTACTTGATCAGAGCGCTTGTCAGTTACTTTGGAGTCAGTTTTGTTGTTATCTGGTGGGCCAAATGGACACTCTCTCCCGTTCTGCTTTGGATAAAACTGTTAAGACTCTTATGAGCCCTGTAGATGAGGAAACCTAGAGGATGGTGGGGCTGTTTGACAGAGTGGACCAACTAAATGGTGGGCCAGAGGGCTTATCTTCAAAAAAGGATTATATTACTAACGACTTCCTCAGCAGTCAGTCAACAAGTCCTCTTCCTTTTCCCGTGACCTCTAAGCCTGTCATCCCTCCTTCAGTCACTCCCTCGTCGAGCCTTCTTTCAAACTTTAAGCCCTTAAGCTCCCTACTTAGTCCTTCCTCACAACAGGGACTTAGGGAACCTTTAGAGACTTCTCTGTCTCTTGGTTTTAATCGAAAGGCGTGGAATCCCAACAAAAAGACTAAGTGTTTGGTGTTGGGTAATGATATAGGCTTAGAAGATACCTGTAGAATGGTGTTGTGTTCTCTTGTGGGTCGGATTTCTTATAAATCTCTTAGTAAGGTTTCTCTTGAGGGTTGGATTCATAGCCAGTGGCAACCTATTCTTGGTTACTCCCCTGAGGTCATATTTCTTACCAAAGGTTGGCTTGGCTTTGTATGCCACTCTCCGGAGGACTCCTCCCTTCTTCTAAGCTCGTTGTGGGTCTTTGGAGGGAGTAGTCTCATGTTCAAACGCTGGAGGATTGCCTTCAACCCATATACTGATTACTTTCAATTTAGGCATCTCTGGGTACTCCTACCGGGCCTCCCTCTATATTTGTGGAATGAAGGAGCCTTTCGGGCCATTGGAGACACATTAGGGAAGTTCATTGCAGTCGATCCCAAGCAACTCTGTGCCCCAGTGAGGGAAATGGGCAAAGTTCTCGTGGAGATGGAAATTTGCAGTGGTTTACTGGAAACCTTAGAGATTGAGTGGAGAGGGCGAAATATTGCACAAACTCTTGACTATCTTGGGCTGCCCTTCCACTGCAAAATTTTTCATTGTACAAGTCACCTTCGTCGAGATTGTAAGGGTAAGGTTTTGGATGACATTTCAGAAGATTCAGACCTACAGAGAAACCCACCAACCTATGTAGATGCAGATGCTTCTCTGAACTTCTTGGAAGAATCCACTGAAGCGTCTTCCTCTTCTCAGCAAGAACCCGGGGACTCTCTTACCTGTAAGTTAAAAGCTCTTTGTCTTCCCTTGTACAACTCTTTAACCTTTGAAGAGAAGGAAGCCTTGAATAACTCAGCCTGGTTACAATCTTCTTCTCGGGCAAAAGACCTTTTATCCAAGCCTGCTGCTGGGGGGCCCTGGATCCTGATTACCCTGATCACCTTCCCCTCTCCTCTCTTAGCCTTCCCACAACCATTTCTTCTCCCTGTTTACCCTCTTCTACTACCCATCCAACTATCCTCTTGAATCCCTCCTCTCCCCACCTTCATAACTCTGCTCAAATTCTTCCTCAAGTCTTTCCATCCAAGCCCCCTGAACCTTCTTTGGTTGACTCAAAAAGGGATTCACCTACTTTGCTAGGATATAGAGAGGCAAAAATGGGTGAATCCAATATTATTGATGCCCTAGAATCCCTTTTACCTTCCCTATTTTCTCCCTTCGACTCGGTGCCACTGCCCACTGTTTTAGGCATGGAGGCTTTTGACCCCAAAGTTGATTCTGGTTCCTCTTCCTCTCACACACCGGTCAAGGGAGGCAAAGGCTTTGCTTGGTCTAGAGACATTGATTCAGAACTCTCCCCAGTCAAGACTCAGAGTTCTCGAAAGAAACAGGTGGGTTTAAGTATTCAAAACAGTGACAGTGTCCCTACTTCCCCAAATACTGGGGCCCTTAGAGAAATGAAGGCCTTGGTGAGGGCAACGTGATGTTATTGCTCTCCTTGAACATCTGAGGGATTGGATGCACCCTCAAAGATGCCTCGGTTCGAATATTGTTGGATTGTACTCGTCCGAACATTGTCTTTTTGCAAGAGACACTCGCTAATGAAAAGAAAGAGAGATATTTTCTTCTTCAAATCCATCCTTCCTGGGCAGCGACTGCAGTAAATTCGATAGGGAACTATGGCGGTTTACTGGTCTCTTGGGACCCTTACTCTTTTGACTTAAACCCCTATCTAACAGTGGGAGGAATCTTATTAACAGGTGTTTGTATCTCTTCTAAAAAGGAGATAGCATTTTTAAATGTCTATGGGCCGTGTAAAGATTGCAAACTCTTCTGGAGCATCTTAGCTGACAGTGGTATCCTTTCTGTTCCTAATCTTGTTATGGAAGGTGATCTGAACTTTATTTTATTAGCATATGAACATTGGGGGGGTTCTTTCTTTCCAAGTCCGATTGAGGAGTTCTATAAAGATCTTTTCATCTCTAAAAAGCTTATTGACGTAAAAGCCCTCAAGTTAGTCCCAACCTGGCGAAACAACCGATTTGGTCTCGGTTCTATCGTGAGAAGGCTTGACATATGTTTTATTGTAGAAAACCTTTTGACTTCAGTTGGTTTATTCAGGTCATGTGTGAAATACCCATTTGTATCAGATCACGCCCATGTGCTTCTTCAATTGGAGTATGCACCAGTGTAGAAGGCCTTCCCATTCAAATTTAACACTAATTGGCTAAATCAACCAGATTTTGTGAAGCTGGTACATATGATATGGAAAGACCCGCATTTCCTGGTGGAAGGCAACAAGCAGGTCAGATTAGTGTCTAAACTCAAAGAATTAAATATTCAAACGAAAAAATGGATTAAAGATTTCAAGGCAATTGAGAAATTATTTTTAGTAAAGTTGGAAGTAAATATTGAACAACTTTCAAACAAAATTGTTGAGACTCCATTATCATTGGAGGAAGAGACACGATTGGGTGTGTTGGAAACAAATAGGAATACTTTACTCCGTCGGGCAGAGGATGTCTGGTGTCTTAGAAGTAGGATGACTTGGATCCAAAGTGGCAACTCAAATTCCAAATTCTTCCATAAGATTGCTAGTTCCAACAGAAACCGAAAACATGTTTGGGAAATTCAAAGTGACAACGGAGGAACTTTAACTGATCAGAAGGTGATCAAGGAGGAGGCAATAAACCTTTTTAAACAGTTCTATAAAGCAAGAGAGAGAAACAACATTAATGATGTGGTCAAGGTTTCCAGCCTGTACCCAAAAATGGTAAATGAGGAGGAAGCATAATTACTTTATCAACCTTTATCCTTGGAAGAATTAAAATTGGTTCTTGAAAAATTCAAAAAAGAAAGAAGTCTGAGCCCTGATGGCTAGACATTAGAATTCTTTCTTTTCTTTTTTGATCTTGTTGGTAGTGATCTCTTGGAAATGGTGGAGGACTCCAGGAAAAAAGGTCATCTTAGTGGTGGTATAAATGCGACTTTTCTGGCTCTCATCTCGAAAGTAAACAAACCGGTCTCTTTTGATGATTACCATCCCATCTCTCTGTGTAATCTAATATATAATGTAATCTCCAAAATTCTTGCAACTAGGATTAAACTGTTTATGTCGAAGTGTCTTTCCTCATAGCAGCTGGGTTTTCTAAAAGGTAGGAGGATTCAGGATGCTATTGGGACAACTCATGAAAGCCTCCATAGTATATAAAAAAAAAAACCTGAAATATTTGGTACTGAAGTTGGACCTTAAAAAAACCTACGATAACGTGGATTGGGAGTACCTAAGGATGGTTCTACTCACTGTTGGATTCAGAGTCAAGCTAATAGATTGGATAATGTGTTGCGTAACAAGTGCCAGCTTTGCAGTCTTGATAAATGGTGAGGCGACAGATTTTTTCAAAGTATGGCGGGGACTTCGTCAGGGATGCCCTTTATCCCGTATCTATTCATTATGATTATGGAAGGGTTGAGCCTAATGCTTTCAAATAATAGTGTTGATCATAGTATCTCAGGTATTAAAATAACAAATCTTTTAAATGTGGTCCATTTAATGTTTGTCGACGATGTTCTTCTTTTGTCAAAGGCAGATCCGAGGGAGTGGAGAGTGATAGTAGACATTCTCACTTTGTACTGTCATGTTTCTGGTCTCTGCATTAATACTCTAAAAACTACAGTCCACTATTGGGGACTCAAGGAAGCAGAGCTAAATCCTTTAAAAGTTATTTTACCCTTTACCTTTGCAGATTTGAATGATGGCTTCAAGTACCTTGGTTACTACCTCAAACTGGGTCCCTCCAAATCTGTCGATTGGAGTTGGCTGGTGGCCAAATTCGAAAAGAAAATTGGACTGTGGTGTAACAAATGGCTATTGCTCGGAGGTAGACTTATTATGGTAAAAGTAATGTTGGAAAGTGTGGCAGTTTTCTGGATATCATTGGAGGTGATTCCCAAATCGATATTAAATAAACTCCACAGTTTAAGTTATGCCTTCCTGTGGAGAGGGAATAGGGAGAAGTTCCAATTCCATCTCTGTAGATGGGACATCCTGGCTTGGCCAAAAATCCGCGAAGGGTGGGGACTCAAAAATCTTCCTTTGTTCAACTCTGCACTCATAGCTAACACTTACTAGAGGGCGCTAACCCATGGAAGCATCTAGAATAAACTTCTTTTGGGTAAGTACTTGGGAAATTATCCGATTTCTACTTGGCTTCGGAAGCCCTCTCACAAGCACCGAAAGGTGTCTAGTATCTGGAATGGTTGGATAAAAAATTTGTTTGTGATTTTGCATTGGATTCGCTGGTTACCTGGGAATGGTAACTCAATTTCCTTGGGAAGGGATCTGATCAGCGGATTGGAGAACCTCTCACTCCTCTCTGACACCCTGCGCTCGCACCTGTCAAGCTTCCATATTACCTCTCTCGCACAAGCGAAAGTCTCAGATGACTTTTCCATTTTCCTAGGATGGTGGCACAGTAGTGAATCTTTGAGGCTCGGTGGTCAGGGCACTTTCGAATGAAATTCTTTCACAATTTCTTTAAGGACTACTGGAATCACTCTACACAATTCGGTCAACGCTCCGGTGTGGGTTGGTGGGGACTCGTCTGGTCAAATAAACACAAAAAACATTTACCAAACGCTCTTAATGACATCCAACTATCAGGTGGACAGTTCGTGGTTTAAACAATTATGGAAATGGCCAATTCAACTCAAACTAAAATTATTTGTGTGGCTGGCAACAAAGGACAAAGTTCTTACTTTGGAATCTCTACAGAGGAAAGGATGGCACGGTCCAGGGGTTTGCAAGCTGTGCAACTGCATTTCATAAACAATAAACCATCTCTTGATACACTGTTCCTTCACGAAAGCAGTGTGACATTATTTATCTGTTCTTTACAAAGTCAACTTCCTATGGATAGGCAACTTGGTATTTGAGTGTTTTAAGGATTGGATGAAAGACAAATCTGCTCCAGTAAGTTTGGCAGCAACTACCTGCTAGCATATCTTGATCGAGAGAAATAAGGTCCTTTTGAGGAGCGTTCCCCTTCTCACCGATCAATGGTGCATAGAATTTCAGGTACTTTCACATGGCAACTAGCAATCCCAAAGTTTTTCCATAATAGAGTATGCGAATTTAATCTGGCAGATGGCTACACTCTAGCTTGCTTTGATGGAGTAGCACTAGCAAATGGAGAGTGTTGTGGACCAGGTGGCATTTTCAAGACGCATGCCTCTAGAACTATTAAATGGTCCCTAAATTGGGGAGCTGGAACCAACACAAAGGCAGAGCTCTTGGGTTTGTGGGCAACGCTCCTTTTGGCTACGCTTTGGTCGATAGATAAAATCAAAATCTCGGGGGATTCGAAAGTGATTATCGACTGGATAAAGCAGTAGGGCTAGCTCAACTCGGTGAATATTGAATGTTGGAAATTAAAAATACCGGATCTGGCAAGTAAATTCAAAGATATCTGTTTCCAGCATATCTACAAGGAGCATAATAAAGAGACAGATCTTCTGTCAAAGAGGGCCCTAAAGGAAACTAAAGGTAGACTATCAATTTTTCATTGGGAAAATGGAGAAGAAATTTCTCATTCTTTCCTTAACATCTTCGAAGACTAAACTTAGGAGAAGTTGTGTAGTGTCTTTGTATTAAAGATGTCATTGAAGTTTAGTGCCGCTTTATTCTCCCTTCTCAGTTTCTCATTCCGAGGTCAATGGGTCTAGATAAGTTTTTGGGTTTCAGCATAGTTCTTCAATGTCTTTGGGGTTGATTGGATTGTTATGTAATAGTTAGATCCTCCTTTTATTGTGTACCTGCTTTGTAAAAAAATTTATATCTAATATAATTTTGAGATATTTTTCTTTAAAAAAAAAGAAAAGGTTATATTGCTTATAACCATGTTGCCTACAAACATGAGAACATATTTGTCGAATAGCTTCATTCTAACATAAATACATTTTCAATTATTAAAAGAAGATATTAAAATTGAAACAAATCCATTATGAAAACCTAATGAATGCCAAAGAGGACAAACTAGGACATAGACGAAGCTATAATTCTACATAGAAGAGGTATCTTGAGTTTAATCATTAACTAAGAAGCAGCCTCTTTTACTTTTTATTAAAAATAAATTTAACCCTCTAAGGAGAGGCAAAATCCATAAACTTAAAGTTGCGGAGAAACCATAATTCCATTTTATATGCAAAGGATTTCATTTTACATTTTCATTTAATTTGGTACAATTATGTCCATCTCAACTTAGGGTGGAGCGTTAAACCTTATACGTAGAGCGTTAAACTTTATAAAACTCTGTAAATGTTTCACATCAAGTATCAAATATATTTTACACAAAATAGTAACAATAATTTAGAAGTGTGACCATAATTAAAATACCAACGAGTTCCTAAAACAAGAAGTATTTACTTTAAGCCAATGGTAATCGTGATGACTAAAAAACCACAAAATCCTAACTATGACCAACCATAGATTTCAATATTCCAAATAGTCTATATTGCTTTATATAGTTAATTATGAGGATACATTAGTTTTAGACCAACCATAGATATGTTGTCTTACCAAGGTTTCAATATTCCAAATAGTGTATATTGCTTTATATAGTTAATTATGAGGATACATTAGTTTTAGAAAATTAATATGGTGTATAATAAAGTTAATATAATTTTAATATTGTTTATGAAATGCAAGAAAATGGATTAGTTGGAAGATTGTAATAGATTAAAGTGAAGATAATATATTTGTATTTAAATTTAGTACAGATAAATATTTATTTGTATTTTTAATATGTAAATATTAAATAAAAAAAAGATATGTTTTATTTAGAAATTTGAATTATATAATTTTTTTTTATAAAATAAAAAAAACTTTCTTAAATAAAGATATATATGATAATATTTTTTTAGGTTTGATGATTAAATTGGTTTTGGAGTAAGATCTTAAATTGTTTTTGATTGGATAAGATCTCATTCTTAAATGTAAGGAAATTGAAATAGGTTAACAGCAATAACATTTGGTAGGAGTGAACGTTTACCCCTTTACAAACTATTAGCGAGTCATTTCAAGCGGCATGGTTTTCCTTGAATAACAGTGGTGAGTTAACCTACATTTGACCTTGAATAATGGTGGCGAGTTAACCTACATTTGACCAATGAGTGACGATTGTCCTCGAAATAGGAGCAAGGAATAAATTGGCGTGCATTATGTGAAGGCATACTTCATACTTATGATATGGTGAAATTATTATTCATGAAAGTAGACTTATTCTATAAGTCTACTTATGATGAAAGATGAGAACAATGAGTGAAGTTAGGGATGAAGATCACATAGAGATTTATGGAGATATTCCTGGAGATATTATGCAAATGGTTATGCTATATTGGACATCTTGTTATGAGCACCTCAATGCTATATTATGAGGCCTCGCGTATGTATTGTTGAATGAGAGTGATGTATCATTATTGTGCATTAATGAAAATGTGATCTTTGTGAATATATTGTTCTTCTTATCGCTGATTTTTGTGTGTTAATGTTTGTTGTCTACTGCTCTTGACACCAACATTTGGTATCATAGTGAAGGATTTGAGGAGAAGAATATGGTGGCATTGCATTCACAAAATATTGCCAGAAATTCAAGATCGTGTTGAGAGAGGATGTGTCCAATATTAGAACAAAGCAAGAACGAAGTTTGTGAAATACGTTGAGCGTGTAATCCTATGTGATTGCTGAGGTGGTCAACAACTGTATCATGGAAGCCCTGGGCATAGTCGTTGTGCATGGTGAATGTAGATGAACATAAGAAGAGTGCCACGGGGTGTGTGTGTGTGTGTGTGTGTGTATATATATATATATATATATATATACCATAGAAGTTAGACACCGTTTTTTTTCTATTGTAGTCTTCAAAGGATCCTCCAGCACTCTCAAGAGATCTTCCATGAGAAATATATCACCCATGTCAACTGCCACGAATTAGAGGGAGTAACTACATCATACGTAAGCAAGTTATTACTTGTGTCCTTTCATTTTTTATTTGAGTAAATGCATGATTGCCTAGTTTGATCAGATTTGTAGATATGAGTACCCGTGAATTTTAGTGTTCTGTCATGTCCTTGTAAAGAGAATATGCATTTCTTTTAATTTCTTCAGTATCTCAAGCAATATCAATCAGATTTGGCAATTACAATGGTGGTAGTGTGGCTTATGCTCATAACAAAGAAGTTATTCCTCACCAATGCATATTATCCACCTTGACTGATAACATTTTTTGTATCTTTGTTGCGATGCTAGAGAATCTATGCATCCTGAGATGACAATATGGATTGTCCAAGAAAACACAGATCTGGACACATGCAGAGGAAGGTACATTACAAGCTAGATGGGCTCCAAATCCATTCCATAGCACAACCAATCCTTTAAAATGATTTTTGCATGGGTTCATTTTTCACAGCTGATAGGACACTAAAAAGTGTTTTCAACATGTAGAAAATCAGTAACAAAAGCACACTAACTCCATATGATTTTTGTCAAACACTTAGTAAACACATATTTCTGTCTTAAATGAACTCTGAATGTAAAACCCACATACAACTATATCATAAGCAGAAACACACATTACTAAGCAAGTATTGCAGTGGAAAATATCAATGAACAATAGTCACAAAAACATACGTGCACACCCAGATTTTGGCAACCAACTAGGGAAAACCCCAGTTTGGGGAATCCACAATGAGTGATTTTTTTAGAGCTTCAGGAAGTGTAAAATCTATAGCAGTAGTACATTTGAAAACATGAGAGAAACTTAAAGACACCCAAAAAATTGTCCCACAAATATGCCTAGAGAATCGTTCCCTCCAAATATGAACTGTTGTACGACCCTGATCTTTTCTAGCACCTAGAAAATTGTTCCAAACAACAGTTGTATGACCTGATATGTACGGCCAGGATGCAACAAGAAAACCCTCAAAACAACCTTGAAAATTGTGCCTTATATGCCTTGATTTTCGTGCCCTCTTTCCCTTGTTGCATAGACTGTATGGATCCATATAGTATGACCTCTCTCACAACAATATATTTCAACACATTCACACACAAATATTTCCTTCGGATTTGTGCCCAATATCTCTTAGAAACGGTGTCAAAACTGTTGCCCAACAATTTCTTCCAAGCTCTCTCTCAAAATCTCTCATTTTCTTGTCTTGCACACTACCCTAGGCTTTCTCTTATAATCTGAATGTGAATTTTCACCTTCCCCGTCCCTAAATCCAATGGCCAAGATCTAATCTTTCCTTTACAAGATCAAGGGATATGATTGATTCCCTCCAAAATAAATCACTCACATTTTAAAAGTAAAATTCTACTTTATGACATAAGTGCACTTTATGACATATAGTCATTTTAATAAAATATTAGAAAGGACACTTTAATACAACTTTATAAAAGCCTATTACAAAGTCAAGTGCCTAGCAGTGCAAATGCAATGTCACTTATGCATACAAGACAAAACATGCAGAGTACCTCCCGAGCTAGAAAAGCTAACACTCCTTCTTAGCGAGGGATGTGCTCGCTTCCATCACCATCCCCTGGTCATGCCCTCAAATCCATCACATTGTTCATAGTAGGAGCTCCCTCTGAACCTGGAGCCAACCTCAACATCTGCACACAACTTGAACTTGAAGACCTCTTGCTGGAAACCACTATGAACCTTGAGCTCCTAGTAGAATCCATTCCACCCTAAGCTTCTGTCTACTCACACCAGCTGAGCCACCTGCAGGTGCTTAGAAGAGGCTCCCTCTCTTCCCTCGGATATCGAGACTGAATCCTTGGGCCCACCACAATCTCAGGAGCCTCTTGCTCCCCATCCGACTCATCTCCAACTATAGGATTTCCTCGCACAACGTACAAGCTATCAACCCGATCACCAATCAACTGTGGCTCGACCAGGTCCACTCCCTCTCTGTAGATAAAGACATGTCCACCCTTGAACAATGTCGCATATCCAACATCTCCCAAGGCTGACACTGAGAGCAGGTTAACCCTCGGCCCTAGTACAAACATAACTCCATCAACCTCTAGGAGTTCACCAAACTCAAGTTGGAATCTGACCCTTCCAACTCCACGAACTTCTCGTGCCATTCCCTAATCACTTTCAACTAGCCGTTCTGGACCTGTCTCTGTGATACTAAGGAATATACGTCATATTCATATCTATCAATGCTCCACTGTCAATGATCCATCTACTGTCACTCACAAATCCATTACTCCCATCACTTGAAACAAGAGTGAACAAGGAGTATTCCCCATCAAACTTGTCTGCAAATTACTCTACTGTTGTTGTCATCGCTGCAACTAGCCCTTCCTCCTCCTCCTCCTACTCTTTCTTCCTCTCCGGACACTAAGATGCAAGGTGGATTTACTGGTTGTAGACGAAGCATCTGACTTTTCTCAAGTCTTTCCCAGAACTCCCTTGCTTCTTACTTTTTCTCTTTGTCGAAAGAGCCACATTCTCTCCATCAACTCCATCTCCCTTTTGTCCACTGCTTTGAGATCCTTCCTAGATCTCCTCCTGAGTGAAATCGTCCCACAATATGTTCTAATCTGGAAGATGTTCCCAACCCACCACACAGTTCATGAAGACTTCCCATTCCTTGGTGAATCCTTTCAAGGCTATCTTCACCAACTATGAATTTGAAATGACCTCCCCAACTGTAGCCAACTCATCTTTCACCTGTGCTACCCAGGTAAGATAAGAGGCCACACTCTCACCCTTAGCGATCTTAGTATCATGCAGTTTTTCTTTTAAGGCCATCTTTCGGTTTTCATTCTTAACCTCATACAAGGTTTTCAATATCCCCCACATCTCATAAGTTGTCTTCTTCTCAACTAAGTGTGGGATAAGGTGGTCATTCACTCCATCCAGAATAATCCTCTGAGCTTTGGCTTCCTTTACCTCATGTAAATCCAAAGCAATAGGGTCTTCTATGGGAACAACAACTATGGTGCTGACAAAGCTCAATTTTTTTTCTCCTTGAGAATGGCTGACATCTTGACTTTCCATTGCAAATAGTTGGAAATCTCATCCAACCGATTCTCATATCTTATGCAAGCAACCATCTACTTGTCAATTGTTCAATGGAAAATAAACAACTAAGTTCCCCCCTTCAAATCCTTTTCAAAATAACACTGTTCACTATAACTCAGAGCACCTGCTCTGATACTATGTAGAAAACCGGTAACAAAAGAACACTTACTCCATAGGACTTTTGTCAAACACTTAGTAAACACAAATTTCTGTCTTAAATGAACTCTGAATGTAAAACCCACATACAACTATATCATAAGAAGAAACACACATTACTAAGCAAGTATTGCAGCGGAAAATATCAATGAACATCAGTCACAAAAACACATGTGCACACCCATATTTTGGCAACCAACCAGGGAAAACCCTAGTTTGGGAAAACCCACAATGAGATATTTTATTAGAGCTTCAGGAAGTGTAAAATCTACACCAGTAGTACATTTGATAGCAAGAGAGAAACTTACAGACACCCACAAAATTGTCCCACAAATATTCCTTGAGAGTCGCTCCCTCCAAATATGTATTGATGTACGACCTTGCTCTTTTCCACCACCTCAAAAATTGTGCCAAACAACAATTGTACGACTTGATCTATATGGCCCTGTTGCAGCAAGAAAACCCTCAAAACAACCTTAAAAATTGTGCCTTAGATGCATTGATTTGCGTTCCCTCTTTCCCTTGTTGTATGAACTATACGGATCCGTACAATACGACCTCTCTCACAACAATATATTTCAGCACATTCACACAAAAAATATTTCCTTGGGATTTGTGCCCCATCTCTCTTGGAAACTGTGTCAAATCTGCTGCCAAACAATTTCTTCCAAGCTCTCTCTCAAAATCTCTCATTTTCTTGTCTTGCACACTACCATAGGCTTTCTCTTATAATCAAAGTGACTTTTCACCTTCCCCATCCATAAATCCAATGGCCAATATCTAATCTTTCCTTTACAAGATCAAGAGACATGATTCATTCTGTCCAAAATAAATCACTTACATTTATTAAACATAAGTGCACTTTATGACATAAAATCACTTTAATAAAATATTAGAAATGAAATGCTGGCCAATAACTCTTGAACCCAATTTTCCAAAGAAACAAACCAAAATGAAACCAGAAAAGAATGGAATACACTGAAGGGAAAGAAATTAATCTATAGGCTACAACTCATTAAGTAATTGGATAATGGCATACACAGAAGAAGCTGATATAGAGAGCAATGTATTTCCCACGTTTGATCGTTGGGCTCCGATGTGTCAATAAAGTTCAATGATGAAGAGAATTGGTTCTTTTCACGAACTGCATCTCCAAGAACAGGATGAGAATTTTCCTCTTAGTTATAGGTGGAATGTATATGGCAGTTCAACGATTTCTGCCCAAGGGCTCCTACTTCATAGACTCATGAGGCTCAAGCAAGCTTAGAAGCGACTACAGGTTGCACAAAATCTTGCATGTAAGCAATGGGCAATGAAAGAATCTTCTTCACTTTCCCAATGAATGCTCGCTTGGTAAAGTTATCGTAAGCATTTGCTTTAATTGCATCTAATATCTGGCGATAAAGGATCAATGAAGCCCAGGCCTATAGTATAAACATTCATTATATAAATCTTTGAGATGAATGGTCTAGAACTTTACCAGTAAGCTAGGTTATGAGAAACAATAACATACCGACCATCTGATGGCTTTATCAAGCTAAGTGACACCTTTCTCCACTTCATCAAAAAACATTCTTGCCTCTTTTATCTGGTCCTTTATAAAAACTCTCCATTTGTCAGTCACCTTCCCAGCAGATATATCTTCATCTGATAGTCCGAACTGTGCAAATTCATCTTGAGGTAGATATACAGGAAAAATATTCTATATTATAAGAAGTTTGACGAACAACAAATTTTGCACTTTATCTAAAAACCACTCTGATTTACAGATATTTTTTTTCTCTACATTTTCATAATCCAGTTTTTCTTCAACATGTGGGAAAAAAATTGTAAACAAACTATATAACGTTAAATCTGGTACTTTGTGCTTACTCTTCTTCAACATCTCTCGGTATATTGGTTAGCCGATTTGCAATTCCCAAAGCTAAAGCAGCATTATAAACACCATTGATTGTTGCTTTTGACTCTCGAGCTATTCCCATTATAGGAACACTCATCAAGCCTACTGGTCTGACAACATAGTAGTAGTAAAGATAGAGCTCATTGAAATTAGTTGTTGAACGTACCAGCAAGATTGTCAAGTCTGTGAATGTCTATCAACGGAGAGGGTATTCTTTACAATGTATTCTTTGCATTCTTTGCAACTGAAGCTGGAATAGCTCAGTTGGTTAACCACAAGGTTGGAGGTTCAAGCCCTCCTTCTACACAGAATTTTAGAGATGTCCAAAAGCTACTGGAGCCAGAAGGCACTGCGCAGAGCAATTTGGAGAATAAGACTGCAGACATATCGATGCCCTCAATATGGAGACCAATATACACATAATTTTGAAAGGATCATGGAGAGTGAAAGCATTGAGAGTCTGGATGTGGAAAAGCTACTGGAGCCAGAAGTCACTGCACAGAGCAATTTGGAAAAGAATCTGGAGGATAAAAGGAAGGAAAGGAAAGGAAAGGAACTTGAAATATTTGCAGAGGAATAAGAGTACTCGATGCCTTAAATATGGCGACCATTACTAATGTTGACCAACCTCGTAGTGGATGCCATTAAATCCGAAGTGTCTTCGGGATTCTAATAATCACGATGAGATTACGATCACTTCCAAGGGTCATGGGCATGTTTTAAAAACTAGAGACATACATCTTCACACAGTCATCCTCAAGATGGGGAAAAGAGACAGAACATGGAAAAAGTAAGAGTACAGATTACTGAAAAAAACCATGAAGTTCAGGCTCTTAGAGATCCAAACCATACGATTAAAATTCGTGGTGCCCATGAATAGTTGATGAAACATACAATTCCGCACATACCATCAAAAGAGCATATGGATTCGGGCCGTAGGAATAGAAAACGAATTTGAAGTTGAAAAACCTTTGGATTGCTTAGAATGGAAACGAGATTGTTGTATACCAGGACTTAAAATAGTCCAAAGTTAGCGTAGTTGATAGAACATTTCTCTCATATATTCGATTGCAACTAGCAGATGCTGAGGCTCAGGAATGGCAGAAGAAGAATAGATAAAAGCCAAAGTAAAACAATATGTTCATTATTTTGGTGTTATATGTTGACGATATGTTTGTGGCAAGCAAAAGCATAGTCGAAATCAATAGGTTAAAGGTTCACTTGGCTAGGGCGTTTGATATGAAGGATTTAGGTGCAACAAAACAAATTTTGGGCATGGAGATACACAGAGAGGAAAAATGGTAAGTTGCGGTTATCACAATAGAGGTATGTGGAAAAAATACTTATGAGATTCGGTATCAATAATGTGTTACCCGTAGATATCTCTTTGGCTTCCCATTTCATTTCAATCTTTCTTCAGGTTTACGTCCTAGTAATGACGAAGAAAATGATTATATGTCTCGTGTACCATATGCTAATGCACTAGGAAGTTAAATGTATGCGATGGTGAGTACTAGACCAGATATTTCACATGGAGTTGGTGTTGTCAGTAGATACATGACAAATCCAGGTAAAAAACATTGGGCAACAATGAAATGGGTGCTTTGGTATCTTAGAGGAACAAGTAATTATTCTATCACCTATGATAGTTCCAGTGATTCAGTTTGCAGTTATGTAGATTTAGATTTTGCAGGTGACTTGGAAAAAAGGAGATCCACTTCAGGATATGTTTTTACTCTTGCAAGAGGACCTGTTAGTTGGATGTCAAAGCTTCAAAGCGTAGTTTTTGTATCCACTACTGACGTAGAATATATGGCTGCTTCACATGCATGCAAGGAGTCAATTTGGTTAAAAGGTTTGTTGGGTGAGTTTGGAAGGATGCAGGACAAGGTGAAAGTATTTTGTGATAGTCAAAGTTCTATTCATTTGGAAAGCAATCCGACTTATCACAATAAGACTAAGCATATTTCTATCAAATACCATTTTTGTAAAACATGTGGTTGATGAAGGGGGAGTGGCTTTGGAAAAGGTCCATACAAAAGTGAATTCTACAGACATGTTTACGAAACCAGTTTTGTTAGAGAAACTACGATGGTGTTTGGCTTCTCTTGGCTTGTAGAAAAGGTGATGAATTAATATGGACATGATATATCAAGTAAATTGTTGTCAAGGTGGAGATTGTTGGAAACATGCCAACCAATTTCCCATGCGGTCACATGCGCATGCATATCAGCTATATTTAGAATGTGCATACATGTACCTTTTTGTGAACAGTTTGTGTAACCGATGGATCTTATTATAATCAATTTGTCTAATTGTTTGAGAGATGCTATATATATGAGCATACCCATAGAGGTGGAGAGTGTAGTGTGTAGTGTGTGAGCAAGACACATTACTGTGGAGTGCAGTGTGTCTATGAGGAGAGGATGGTTGTATGCCTATGCTGACTATTTTAATTCTCTCTTGAATAATAAGAGTATCGATTCTCATTGCTCGTGGTTTTTACACGTATTGGGTTTCCACATAAATAACTGTGTCAATTGTGTGATTTTTGTTCTAAGTTTATGCTTGTTTAACTAATTTATGCTATGTTAAAGTGTTTTGTTTCGTAACAACCCTAAGTATGACAACAATCAAGCAAACACTACAAATTAGTGCATTTTGGCATTTTTATTTGTTGTGATGTGAGTCAATTTATTCATTGGAAAATGGTTTTGATATCACAATGGTATATCCTTTGCGAACTTGTATGGATAGCCTAGTTATTTACGACGACATAGTGTAGTGTATAGTTGTGTATGAGTTGTAAAAGTGACCATGCAATAGATTGTTGAGGTTTTGCGTTTTGAGATTGGTGAGGCTTTGAGATTTTGAGATTGACGAGGCTTTGAGATTGTTGAGGTGCATGTCTTAATAGACTTGGATGAAATCTAGAGATGGTGTAGAACATAGTTTTAGGTGGAATTTGTGGTTGTTTGGACTTTTTTCCATGAGAAAACACACCTTTGTAGTGGGTTTCACACATGAGAGAGCATAGAAAATGAAGTGGAAGAGGAGGCATTGTGGTGCCAAGGGACTTGGCCATTTCAAAGGGAATGTTGCGATGGTATGAATTAAGACAAATGGACATACTACGCAATAGAGATTTTCCACCCTCTCCTTTCCATTGATAGCTATGTGGCACCTACAACCTGGTCCATTGGAGGGAGACAAATAATGGTCCATTGAAGTGAGACAATCCTAGGCATATTGATGACCTTGGGTCAGTTTGCAAAGTTAGTACTGTTGGCATGGTGGTTGGCTCGTTAAGTATAATTGGCACCGATGGAGGAAGATGGTCACATTGATGAGTTGTGTCATGGCTTGGGAGTGCAATAAAAGCCGGTCGAGCCAAGTGTGGTCCCAATTGTTGGTCGAGTTGCATATATATTGAGGAGGATTTGGTCATTTGGAGGTCACAAAGAAGTTGATGGAGAACTAAGTTTGAGTTTCATACGANCATTGGTATAAGTGCTTTAGGACTTCACAGTGCAATAAAAGTTGAAAAATAAGGCAGTGCGCAGAGCAATTTGAAAAATAATATAGAGGATAAAAGGCTGGAAAAGAACTTGAAATATTTGCAGAGGAAGAGTGCAGACATCTCGATGCCCTCAATATGGCGACCATTACTACACAGAATTTTGAAAGGATCATGGAGAGTCTGGATGTGGGAAAGCTACTGGAGCCAGAAGGCACTGCAAAGAGCAATCCGGAAAAGAATCCGGATGATAGAAGGCTGGAAAAGAACTTGAAATATTTGCAAACGAAAAAGAGTGCAGACATCTCGATGCGGTCAATATGGAGACCAATACTACACAGGATTTTGAAAGGATCATGGAGACTGAAAGGATTGAGAGTCTCGATGTGGAAAAGCTACTCAAGTCAGGCAATGCGCAGAACAATTTGGAAAAGAATCTGGAGGATAGAAGGCTGGAAAAAAACTGAAATATTTGCAGAGGAATAAGAGTACAGACATCTCGATGCCATCAATATGGCGACCATTACTACACAGAATTTTGAAAGGATTGAGAGTCTGGATGTGGAAAAGCTACTGGAGCCAGAAGGCACTGCACAGAGCAATCTGGAAAAGAATCTGGAGGATAAAAGAAAGGAAAGGAACTTGAAATATTTGCAGATGAAGAAGAGTACTATATGCCTTCAATATGACGACAATTACTAATGTTGACAAACCTTGTAGTGGATGCCATTAAATAATGACGATGAGATTACGATCACTTCCAAGGGTCATGGGCATGTTTTAAAAACTAGAGACATCTTCACAAAGTCATCCTCGAGATGGGGAAAAGAGACAGAACATGGCACAAGTAAGAGTACAGATTACTGAAGAAAACCATGAAGTTCTAGCTATTAGAGATCCAAACCATACTAATAAAATTTGTGACGCCCATACATACAGTTCCACACATACCATCAAAAGAGCATATGGATTCGGGCCGTAGGAATATAAAACCAATTTGAAGTTGAAAAACCTTTGGATTGCTTGGAATGGAAACGAGATTGTTGTATACAAGGACTTAAAATAGTCCAAAGTTAGCGTAGTTGATAGAACATTTCTCTCATCTATTCGATTGCAACTAGCAGATGCTGAGGTTCAGGAATGGTAGAAGAAGAATAGACAACAGCCAAAGTAAGAATGCTCCTTAGAGGCCTCCCAAAGAGCCCTTCATTTTATTACAACGAACTGTCCCCAATAATAAGCCCAGTGAGCCAAAAGAGTCGAATATCGTGATTCATTTTGGAACAAATGATTAAAACAGGAGTTGTTTAAACTTTAGGCTATGAAGGATGGCAAGGGATGCCTAGTTCATTGGATGAAAAACATGGAGAGAAATTGAAGCAACTGTTCAGCAAGGAATCCATAACATTGGAGAGCTGATAGAAATAGGAATCCAGAGCATTGGAGAGCTGGTAGAAATAATATTGGAACTTCACCCTAACCGACATATTTAACTCGAAAGGAAATGAAAATGGACACGGCACATCAGTTCAACAAATACATGCTCTTGTTCACCAGTTATCCACAAAAAATTACCAGTTTTGCACACTCACTAGTAAAACATTGATTAGACAGATCAGATTGTCAGCAGAAAAAATTATTGACTGATAGGACTCCATCAATCTATGTTCATATTGAATGTTGCTTCATCTAAAACTACTGGCTCGGCGAAATGAAACTTGAGGTTGACAATTAAAAATCCACTTTTACCAAAATCGGTCACAATGAAACTTGATATTGAAAATTGAAATGAAAGAAGGGTGAAGCAGGTTCAACTTAAAAAATATAACGATATTACCCTCATACCCAGAAAGCAAACAGAGTAGTCAATTAGCATAACAATGGCTGACCATCATTTTTGTGTGTGCTAACACTCACAATCTAAACTCACATAACTCCGGCCTAAATAACCAAACCCCCTACAGAAGCAGCTCATAAATACATAAATCTTATTTTGACAGTTTGCATAAGCTGAGTTCATTCAAACTTATACCATTTACTGTCATGACTCATACCCAACAAGCAAACAGAGTAGTCAATTAACAGAACAATGGCTGACCATTTTTGTGTGTGCTAATTTAAGCTCACATATCCCCGGCCTAAATAACCAAACCCTGAACAGAAGCAGCTCATAAATACATAAATCTTGTTTTGACAGTTTGCATAAACTCAGTTCATTCAAAACTTATACCATCATTTTCGTGTGTGCTAACACTACAGTAAAACACAAATGCCAAACACAAATGCCTTCCTAGCAAATTAATCTCATAAAACCCAGCTTGACCAAAACCCCACACAGTGGCGGCCCATAAATATATAAAATATTATTTTGACAGTTGGCATAAACACAGTTCCATGAAATTTTATTTTGACAATTGGGCCAAATTAACTTCAATCAAAAAAAAAAATCAACAGAAAAATTGCTCTTTATATTAGAAAATATAAATTTGTACACATTACAACATCTTCATAGTTCTTGCTGGGCAAGCCTGCCACCATTTTCTTAGTAAAGACCAGAAACCATACTTAGAAAAGAGTACATATAATAGCCTTTATTCTGGAGCTTTCAAAAGCACAAAACACTGCATCCTATGTAGCATGTGAACCAGGGGTCTCAAGGAGGGAAAAGACCCAACAAAAACTCCAAAAAGAACTAAGCTGCGAGAGTAAAACAGAGAAACATATAATCTGGAAACTGTCCTCAAAGATCTTAATACACTGAAAAGACCAAAAAAAACAACTAAAAAGTTAATAAAGTTTGAAAATTTGGGTGGGCCCCTCATTTCCATCTACCCACACGCTGTATTCTATCTTTCCTTCGGTCTTTGATAGTGCCTTTTTCGAAAGAAAATTTGCTTCCATGTTTAGCTCCTTGTAAACATGAGTGTAGTGGATCTCTCTAAATGAATTTTTAATCTTTTTGATTTTGTCCATCCATCCCATCAAAGAAGCGATCTGAAGCTTGCCTCTATCCTTCAATCACTCAATAATGATCTTTGAATCGCCTATTACCTGGATTACATCAATATTCAATCGTACAACTAAGATATGAGTCGCCCATGCTCCTAGCAATTCTACCCTTTGACGCAGTTCCCCTACCTCAGTAGGCTCTGTTGACCTCCCGATCTATGGATCTTCCAAATTCGCGAGCCGAAATGGCTCTTTAGTTCCCACTGGAACCTTCAATGCATATAAAACCACAGGTCCTTCTATAAGTTACGCCCACGTGAACAAGCATTAGGCGTGAACCTCCCCTCCACGTGACCACCGACGTGACCACGGACTTAACCCCAAAAGGTGTTTCGCATTTCGCGATTTCGGGACTCCTATTGCGAGTTACTGCAACTCTTATGATTCCTGAGACCCTGAAATGGGCTAACAATCGCTAGCTTCTCCCTTAACTTCTTCACTGATGTGACCCTCGGCTGCGACCTAGGGCCTATCTCCGAGCGTGTCAGGATTTTGCGTATCGAGGATTTGTGATATGTTTACCTTCCCTTCTCCCAAAATGCGAACCCATGATGACTCTATGGCAGATCGACGATCCTCGTCTCCTGAGCTTGATTTCTGCGAGGCGACTTCGACCCTCATCCTTCCTTCAAACTCTTCGAAGTCTCTATCCTCCCTGAGCTTAGTCTTCACTGCAAACTCATGGATTCTAAGGAATCCTGCATGCATTCCTTGCGGCCTTTACAATAATCTCGGATTATCTGATGTCTTCCAACTCTGCGCACTCCTTGCGACAAAAGTTCTTCAACCGTTCACTTGGGTTGGAAAAGTCTAAGACTTCAGCCTGGATTGTGCACACCTTGCACGGCTTTGTGCTATACTTGCACTTCTACTAGTATGAGAAAAACAGTATCCCTCCTGAGCTTTCTGAGATAAAACTCATAATCTTGTCAATGCACTCCTTGCAGGAATTTTCAGGAAGAGAAACAATTGAAACTTATACTCTCCCTCTCACGGACTTCATACATTCAACATGAAATCATAGATACACACTGAAACAAATGCATAACATAGCATATAAGCAAACTGAAAACATACCATTCAATAGATGCAAACAATAACCATAACAACACCATGAAATTGGATCAAAGCATTCTTATATTAATTCAAGTGCTTATGTACATGGTTTCAATAGCAACAACTATCTACTCATACAACTTCTACAATCTTTGTTCTTCTTTGCTCTCTTATGCTCTCTATCTCTTCTACTTAATTACAATGAGAATATTGATACAATACAATACATAGGAGGGAGCTTTCTCGAGTTTTCCCTCCTACTACTCTAAGCTATCTTATTGAATTAAAGACTACATCTACTTTACATTCATTACATTAAATGCCTCCAACCGACAAATGGGAGAAAACGCTCAAGATCTGTGTTACAATCCCCAAACCATAAAAGAAAATCTATCTTTTCCAGATATTACATTAATGGTTCTCCATTTGAAATTCAAAATCTCTTCAAAATGCGCACTAGTGTATATCCAACTATCTTCCACTTGCACTTGCTTGCGATGCTCCTGCATCACCCTTGTATTTGACCCCGAACCGCAATTGAAAGTCCACTTATAGACTCTGTTTGTGATAGTCTTAATTAAACCCCATGCCCCACACCTATGATCACTTAATTGCGCAACACCATCGAACCAACTCACAATAGGAGTAATGTAACACGGGTTCTGTAAAATGCGGGCAGTGGCCTTCTTCACAATAGGCTCAGAAGGAAGAAGAGATTTAACTTTAGATACAATAGAGAGTGTAGATGGTTTAATTCCCTCGAATATGAATTTATTCCTCTCCAACTAAACAAACCAACAAAGAATGGATGGAAGCGAACTGTAAATGGCCTCCTTTTTGTCCCAATTTTCAAAGCATCCACTTAAGGTACTACCTTCCCAAGTAGTCAAGATGTTAAAGTCCTTGTTTATCTTAATCCACACATCTCGACAAAAGCTGCAAGAAACAAATAAGTGGTACACAGATTCAACCTCTTTGTTGCACAAGTAACAAACATTTGGGCCTTGCCAACCCTTTCTTTGCAGAGTGTCCCATGTAAGGATTTTATTCTCAATGGATAACCAAAAAAATAATTTAATCTTTTGCGCCATATCCCACTTCCACATATGTCTTCTCCATCCCCTAATGACATTCGGCCATTTTTTCTTTGCAAGTGCCAGGTAAATATTTTTAACATTAAGGCTTCCCGATCTATCCCCTCCAGTCCAAATGAGCTCATATTCTTTGTTCTGTAACTGCACACCAGCTCCACTAAGATCCCTACAAAATGCTTCCCATTCCCCTACTAGGTTCCCACTAAGTCCAATCTCCTCACTAGTTTTCCAATGATCAAATAAAATACCCAGTCTTCTTTCTCCTAAAGCCTGGTAGAGATAAACCAAATGGTTTCTTTTCAGTTCAATTAAGAGTTGGCGGGATAAAAAAAAAATCATTCCCCAAGCCCAGGATGCTATCCAAACCAATTTGCACCGAGTGACCCGATCTCGCTCTCCAACTTAGCCAATGCGTAATCAAGTGCACAGACTTCAACAAGTTCTTCCAAGTCTAAGAGGCATACGAAGCCGTAGCTGGAGCCGACCTTAGCCAAGTGACTATAGAGCAGTGAGGGATGTATTTATCCTTAATCACCTTATTCCACACTCCTTCCTTCATCAGGACTCACCACAAGGAGTTTGCAGCCAAGGCACTATTCAAAAGAAAAATATTTTGTATCCCGCAACCTCCCATAAGTTTTGGTTTAGCTAAGACTTCCCAGCTACAGAGATGAAAATGATTTTTTCCCTCATCGCCCGACCACATAAAGCTAAACATCAGTTTCCTTATTTTTTGCAAAATGGATGTTGGTATAGCCGCCAATGCCATCCAGTACACAGGTTGAACTTCTAGAACATATTTGACCAGGGTGTATCGCCCCCCTAGAGACAACCATCTGTTACACCACATCCCTATCCTTTCTTCAATCTTTGAGAGGAGAGAGGAGCCATCTCCAGTCCACAGGTTTATAAGCGTCGGCCTTTAAAAAATAACCAAGATACCGAAAACCTTTTGCAAGTTCCTCGAAGCTGTGAGGAAACATATCCTTTAATTTCTCTAAAGTCTCTCCGTGGACTCTATAATAGTAAAAGATAGACTTTGACCAATTTATCAACAATCCAGAGGTACTACAGAAAATCACTAATTTTTTTTTAATCTCTAACCACTCATCAACATAAGCATTAGTCATGATTAACATATTGTCCACAGAGAACAAATGTAATATCTTGACTAACCTTGACACCTTTACCCCAGATAACTTCCCTTCATCCTTTCCCTTCTTTAACAACAAGTTTAGACCTTCCATGACAAGAATGAATAACATAGGCGATAACAGACAACCCTAACCGAGTCCTTGTATTTCATTGAAATAATAACTTGACCATTAACATAAGCTCAGTTGAAGTAAATTTCTATAAAATGCGAAACACTTTAAGGTCTGGACGTGGAAAAGAATATAAGACTAAGACAATAAAGAGAAGATTAGCAAAATAGATGCGAGGTTGATAATTTATCAGAGCCTTTGGATATATAGGAGAATGCTTAATTGAAAGAACTAGGAAGAACAATTAGCCAATCACAATAGGTCTAACAACTTTAGTACTATCTTGCCCCCTTCACCACCTAGATAAATTAAAATAAAAAACGCATAAAGCCATTGTAATATTATATATTTGAACAATTAATTAGTACATGAAAATGATTGTCTAATGTCACATGTCATGTCCATGAGTTTGTAAGTGGAGCATATGATACCCTATACATTTTTCATACATTTTAAAGGTTCATAAACTATTGATGGCTCACTCCCTACCCCTCACAACAACTCTTCTCACCTTTTCTTTGAGGCCTTTCAATTTACTTACTAGTGAGAGCATGTCCAATGCTTTCTTGACCACTTATCCATCCACAAGCATTCCTCATTTCTCCATGTCCCTGAACACATTTTATTGAAAAATCATAAAATTTGTTTTGGGTTTTCCATTGAATTATATATATATATATATAAGTTATGGTGATGATTTTATTGGTGTTAAAAGAATAAAAAAAATTGTTTGAAGGCAACAAAATTCATTATAATTTATTTTTCAATTAGTATTAAAGGAAATTATTATTGACTGTCATGTGAAAATACAGATTGACTCATCATCATTATTCAAGGAAAGTTACGCTAAATGAGTCTTCATGTTTTTTGAGGCATTAACTTATATCCTTATTTCCTAGGAAGATGAACTCTTAACCAATTAGAAGTAGTTTTAGGTCTTACTTTAGGACCAAAAGACAATTTCAACCATACTAACAAGATTCAACAATATTGACCTTTTTGACATACTAAAATTCACACGAAACTTGAAATTCAGTTAAATTTATTAAATATCAACAAAACTTATAACTTCATGTGAATTTCCATACATCAAAGGTTAATAAGGCCAAATCTTGCTAGGATGTTACACTTAACTAATCAATCTTAAAAAAAAAATACATTAATTGAGACTATAAACATGGACTTTTAATTTATGATTTAAAATCTATCTATCTCATATCATGTTGTTTTAATTGTACTTTTGTGTTACACACTTAGTGTTGAACTATGTTTTTTATACTAATAATTCTACTTCCATATTTAGTAATATTATATTTTTGATATTTGTATTGGTATTTGTATTTGAATTTTGTTATTAGATAATCTTCTTAAGAAAGCTAAAATAGTCTTCATCGTTAAGACTATCTCTAGGTAATGGCATTAATTTTTAATCTCATACATAAAACTAAATACTATCTTCTTTTTTTAAAGTAAGAAATATTGTATATTAAAGTCCTGCCAAAACCAGATTGGAGTTCCAGATTACATCCATAGTCATACTGTAATTACCGGACTGCCCCAACAGAGGGGAAACCAGTCCAGCCAACATAAGAGTTAAGCAAAGTAGTTCTATAACTAAGACATAAAAGTTTTAGGTGAACTATTCCCCCATGGAAACTAACAGAAGCTACCATAACTGCACATAAAAATACACGCTTAAACACCTGGCGAGTAGCCCGACCACGTGGCGTGGAGGTCCCTCGGCCAAGGTTCCTCCTCGACATACGTCACCTCCGTTGCCCATAGCACATCGCCTGTCACCTTGTCCGCAACTCCCTCGGCATCTGTCGTCGTATCCTGCAGCTGTCGACTTGCCAAGTCTACCTCCGTTGTCCTGCACCCAAACTAAATACTATCTTGATGGCAATTAGCAAACACATTTTGTATAGTTTATAATATCTTTCAAAAATAAAATATTAATATAATTATAAAAAAAAAATATTCATCATCATCTAATTGATCTGAATTCAATGACATGCCTTTGCATAATTGAACAATCATATACACAGGGTTAGAAGAGAATAAAATGTATCCACGACATAGTTGGCACTAGAAAATGACATTCAAAGCCCAGATCCCCAAATCTCTGGTTGCAGGGGAGACATCTCTAAACAATTGATTACACTGTTAGAGTGAGAATTCCAGGACTTCAAACTGGAATAGTCCAAGGTTGAATTAGTGGATAGAAAAAATTTCACTCACTGGAATGCAGTTAGCAGATATTTAATTTTGTTGATGTTCAGGAGTGGCCAAAATGAATAAGAGTAGCCTTACAGGGTTCCTAAAGAGTCCAATATTGCAATGAACTATCCTAAATAATAAGATCAATAAGATGAACTATTAGTCGAATATTATAAGAAAATTTATAACGCAAAATAATTTTCTGGGTTGCAGAGGAGGGCCGAAATAAAGCACAAGAGTTGTCTGGGTTACAGAGGATGGCCAGGGATGAGGTTGGGTAATTAAATGGAAAACAAGGAAATAACCAGATGTAACTAGTTTGCAAGGAAACCAAAGGCGTCAGAGAGGAGATAGAAGGATCAATGGAACTTTGATCCAATCCATATCCTTAACTTGCAAGAATTGAAAATGTCTAAGGAACACCAATTCCAAACACATGCTACTTTTCACATGTGGGTGTGTGGAACCATTTTTTTTTAATAAGGTGAGATGAAGGGCCTGAAAAGTACCAAGGCGTGAAGGAAAAAGAAAGGGAAAACAAATGAAAAGCCAATAAGTTTAAACAGAGCAGTTAAGGCTGCCAAAACAAAACAATTTTGAGACTAATAATTATTGATAAAAAGGTGAAAACACTTGGAAATAATGGAGCAAGAGTTAGTTATGTAGACAAACTCTACTAGTGTTTAATGTAGATCCTATTTTCCTGTTGTTTGTTGTAACCGCCTCTGTAGATTGGATTCCTATATTATGATGTAATCTGTCTTCATTTGAATACAATAGATTGTGAGCGTAGTCACACTGGTGTGGTTTCTCCTAATTCTAAGTTGGTATCAGAGCGACGGTGGAGATCCGTGATATCGAGCTCCCTGAGGCAAGATTCGTGGTACAAGATCTCGAATTGATTGAGAAGAAAGATCATCAGCGCTCCCTATGCAGTGTTAGAGGCACGCTGACGCTCTCACACTAATAAAATCAAAATTTTTGGATCCCTCGCACACCTGATGTATGCATCTCAGAGCACTAGGGTGTTAGCACTCCCCCTCCATGCTCAAGGAGTGCTGCTAGCTCCGAATAGCGCTCCCCTTCATGAGTCCAAGGAGTGCCGACCATTTTCTTTGGGAAGTCTGAGTTTGTGGGAAGCGTGAGTTTATTTGCTGCGAAGGGAAGAAGAAGGGACGTGATCCATAGCGAGAGACCCATTTTGTTGAGTCGTGAGCTTGCAAGGAGGGCCGTGAGCAAATCAATTCCGGTGCTCTTCAAAATTTGACAACGCAAAAGGCATTCCGCGTGGAAGAAGTAAATATAGTTTTTTTTGTTTTCTGTGTTGAAATCCTATTCTCTTTCTGTGTGAGAAATCGTGAAGGGTATTGTATGAAGGGTGTTGTATGCTTCATTTGTGGGGAAGTGTGATTTTTTTTATATGTAAGTTTTTTATACATGAGTGTGAGTTTTTTATATGTGAGTTTTTTATACATGAGCGTGAGTTTTTTATACATGAATTGGTGTTAAGGTTTATTTTTAAGGTTTTCTTATATTTCTTTTAAGAAAGATGAGAATCGAGGTAGAGTTGGATTGGTGGATCCGAAGGCAAAGTGACAAACTGCTCAACAAAGGAGAAAATTGACGAAAATTGCATATTCTTGGTGATTCACCGCCTTCAGGATTAAAGTGTGTTTGGTGATACAAGGATCCATTGTCTGGTTGGACGAGCAAACATTTGTAGAGATGGCGAATCCGCTGGCAGATACCTACCTCAATGAAACCAATAAATTAGATGGCTCAAATTTCATCAATTGAAAATTCAAAATGAAGACCTTGATGGAAGGTTATGGTGTATGAATGATTGCAAAGGGAGATGAAGAGAAACCTGATGCGGCTGCAAGTGCGACAACAACACAGATATAAGATTGGGATATACACGAGAACAAGGCCAAGGTATTGTTGTGTATGTCTGTTAAAGATAACATCATTCCACATATTAGAGAAGCTAAAACTTCTGCTGAAACGTGGACAACACTTAAAGATTTGTATGAAACTAGCAATACAAATCATATTCTTTTCCTGAAAACTAAATTGTTAGGCATTAAGATGGATGGAAATGAATTTGTTAGTTCATTTTTGGGTCGCATTAAAGAGGTGAAAGACAAGCTAGGAGATATAGGGGAAACAGTTTCCAACACTGATCTTGTCACAATTACCTTAAATGGTATGCTAGAAGACTATCAGATGTTTATAACAGGTCTCACAGCAAGGGAGAAACCTCCTACTTTTGAAGAACTGACAAGTATTTTGCTGCAAGAGGAAGAGAGGCACGTGAATTTGAAGCCTCATAATTCATACTTGACACTGTGGTCAAATAAGAGATCCCCGAGAGGGAGATTAGGAGAAAGAGGTAGAGGAGGAAGTTCATCGCAGAGAAGACAATCTCCAAGGTCGAAGCAAGGTATGCCATCTAACAGGAATGAGTCAAAGAGTTGTTTTTATTGTGGTTGACCTGGACATCTTATTAGAGACTGTAATAAGAAGAAGAGTGATGAGGCTAGGAATAAACCTAGAAAACATTCAGGTCATTATGAAAAAAATATTCAAATCATGATCTCAGATTGTTTATTTCTAGTGGTGATATTGATGAACCCCCGAATTTTGATTCATGGGATCTTAGACTGTTTGTGTCTAATGCTACTTTGTCTTTTGAAACTGATGATGTTGATGCTTGGTTTGTGGATTCCGAAGCATCAGTACATATGACATGTAATACGAAGTGGTATACTAATTTTAAAGAAACATAGAATGGTGCCAACATATATCTTGGAGATGACCGCGCTCATCAGATCAAGGGATACATAGATATTCCAGTAACATTGTCGAATGGTACTGTTTGTCACATTCACAATGTTGTGTATGTGCCTGGGATAAAGAAAAAAATGATCTCTGTGTCCACCATTATAGAACAAAACTTGAAGGTTGAATTCTTCAAGAATTATTGCATAGTGAAGGATCTGCTGAACCATTACATAAATGTTGCAACGGGAGTCAGAGCAGGAGGACTATACAAGCTTGATGTTACCAGCAAAGAATATCATGCACTGACTTCTGCAGCTATGCCAACAGAGAGTCTTTGGCATCAAAGGTATGGCCACATCAATCATCATGATTTATTGTTATTACAGAAACAAAATATGGTTGAAGGACTTCCCATGTTAAAGAATGAGAATGTTGCTTGTGAAGGATGTGCATTAGGAAAGATGCACAGAGATGAATTCCCCTCTAATCCTGATAGGAAAAATAGAGATGTGTTAGATATTGTGCATACTGATGTTTGTGGACCTATGTAGACTAGGTCTTTAGGAGGTGCATTTTACTTTCTGTTATTTATTGATGATTGCACGAGATACACATGGGTTTATTTCCTTAGAAGAAAAAGTGATGTTTTCAAGTACTTTAAGGAATTCAAAACCATGGTGGAAAAGAAGATAGGAAAATCCATCAAAATCCTTCATTCAAATCAAGGGGGAGAGTATAAATTAGGGGACTTCATCAAATATTGCAAAGATCATGGAATAGTACAACAATTTACAGTACCCCACACTCCACAATAGAACAGAGTTGTTGAAAGGAAAAACAGAACTCTGATAGAGTGTGCACGCAATATGATGAAAGGTAAGAATCTCTCGAATGAATTTTGGGCTGAAGCCATAAATATTGCAGTTTATTTAAAGAATAAAAGTCCAACAAAGTGTCTTGATAATATTACTCCTTTCGAAGCCTTGTATGGTTCCAAACCTGCAGTTTATAATTTGAAAGTATTTGGGTGTAAGGATTTTGCACATATTCCAAAGGAGAATAGGAATAAATTTGATGCTAAAGCCATTAAATGTATTTTAATAGGGTATTGTTCTAAATTCAAAGCATACAAACTGTTTGATCCTTCTACTCACAAAGTATTTGCGAGTAGAGATGTACTTTTCGATGAGCAGAAAGCAAGAAATCATGACGACAATAGTCATGAGAAATGACATAGACTTCTTGAAGAAGTGCAACACCAACAACAATCATCGCAACAACAACCACAATTGCAACAAAAACCACCACAGTAGCAGCCACAAACACAGAGACAACAACAACAACAGCAAGAAGGACTCAATAATATGGACACTTCAAGCAGTCAAAGTTCACCTAGAGGTGAAGATAGATCTTCACAAAGTGGGGAGGAAGATAATCAGTTGAGAAGATCTTCACGACAGGTTTGGCTCACTGAGAGGTATAGAGACTATGCCCTAATGAGTAGCATTTCAAATGTCATAGAACCCATGAGTTTTAATGAAGTCAATGAACATGATGAATGGTGAAATGCAATGGAGGAAGAATATGAATCTATAATGAAAAACAATACTTGGGAATTGACTAAATTGCCTAAACATAAAAATCTCATTAGATGCAAATGAATAAACAAACCCAAGTTTAAATCAGATGGTAGTATAGAAAAATATAAGGCTAGAGTGGTGGCAAAGGGGTTTCACAAACAAAAGGTATTGATTATGCTGAAACATTTGCACCAGTAGCTAAATTGAATACTATCATATTGTTAATTGCTTTAGCTACAAAGTACCATTGGAAGCTAAACCAATTAGATGTTAAATCTGCATTTTTGAATGGTGAGTTAAAGGAATAGGTTTACCTTACTCAACCTGAAGGGTTTGTGGAACATGGGAAAGAACACTTAGTGTGTAAGTTAAAGAAAACATTGTATGGACTAAAACAAGCACCTAGGTCATGGTATGGGAAGATATACTCTTTATTTCTTCAAGAGGGTTTTATGAGGAGCAAGAGTGATCCAAATTTGTATACCAAATTTGATGAGCAGGGGTATATAGTATTGATTTCCTTATATGTTGATGATTTAATAATTATAGGAAATGTAGGGAAATTAATTGATGAAATCAAGGAGCAGATGTCACAAGTTTTTGAAATGAAAGATCTTGGTGAGTTACATTACTGCCTAGGTCTTGAAGTTTGGAGAAATGCAGGCCAAACTTTTGTTTGTCAGAGTAAGTATGTCAAAGAAATACTTAAGAGATTTAAAATGGATCAGTGTAAATATTCTATTGTTCCCATGCAACAGAATGTGAAACTTTCTTGTGATGATGGTTCAAAGGAGGTGAATGGCACTATGTATATATAGATGGTGGGTAGTTTGAATTATCTCACCACAACCATAACTAATATTGCATGTTCTATGAGTGTGTTAAGTTAGTTTATGGTGAAACCTCAAGAAAACTATTGGAATGCAGCACAAAGGCAGTACTTAGGTATCTAAAAGGAACACTTGATTATGGTATTAAATATACTGATACATCTAATGTTGAGTTGATAGGTTACTCAAATTCTGATTGGGCTGGCAATCCGGATGATCGAAGATCAACCACTGGATATGTGTTTGGCATTGGATCCGGGATTGTTTCATGGAGCAATAAAAAGCAACCTAATGTATCTTTGTCTTTTACTGAAGCAGAATATAAAGCCTTGTGTGCAACAACTTGTGAAGTTGTTTGGTTGAGAATACTTCTTCAAGATGTTGGAGAAGAACAAAAGGAACCTACAATGATCAAATGTGATAATCAAAGTACAATCAAGCTAGAGAATAATCCGATTTATCATGCAAGGACAAAGCATGTTGATGCTCAGTTTCATTTTGTTAGAGAAAAGTTGCAGTCCAATGAAATAGCTCTTATGTATTGTAATACTTGTGAAAATATTGTTGATATTTTCACTAAGCCTCTTGGAAAGATTAAGTTTGAGTTGTTTAGGGAGATGTTAGGTGTAGAAGTCAATCCATTCTCCATTAAGGGGGAGACTTGGAAATAATTGAGCAAGAGTCAGTTACGTAGACAAACTCTACTAGTGTTTAATGTAGATCATATTTTCCTGTTGTTTGTTGTAACCACCTCTCTAGATTGGATTCCTATATTATGGTGTAATCTGTTTTATTTTGAATACAATAGATTGTGAGCGTAGTCTCACTGGTGTGGTTTCTCCTAATTCTAAGTAAAACCATTTCACTCCCCAATAGAAACAAACAACAAACAAACCAAGGAAAAAATACACAACAAAACCAAACAAACCATTTAGGAAAATACACAACAAACCCATAGAAACCATAACAACAACAACCAAATCATCGGAAGAAACAAAATCTAAACATCAAAATCAACAACCCATACAAAATATAACAAAATGATGTGGAAATCAGAATCTCACAAGAGCTGAAGGAGGCCTCTAGGAGAATAGCAACTATGAATTGGAAGCAAGAAACAACCAACTAGAAGCTCAAACAAGCAGTCATAAAGGTGAAGCTCTTAACTCTACAAAAAATTGAAATCCACAAAAGCAAAAGACGACCTCGGAATATAGTCACCATGAATTTGAAACCATAAGCTCCAACAAATAGTCATGAAGGTGGATAAGAGGAAAATAGCTCTGAAAATGAATCTCTTCAAAGCAAGGATGAGAGTTGAACGAGAAAGAATTATAAAATCAAAGAAATCTTAAGAGCAATTACTAATCAACAATTTTTACCTAACATACATTTCTAAGTCTATTCTAAATCAATGCTATAATGTTAAAAGTATACAACCAAACAAACAACCAAAGGCTGAAAGAGAAATTACAAGGATAAAAGGGTGAAAGAGAAATTACAAGGATAAAAGAAAACAACCAACCTGTTAATAAGAGGAAATCCACAGTCAAGTTACAAGTTAAATCTTATTGTTTAGCCTTTGTTAATCTGAATCTTTGTATTTGTATTCATACTAGTGAGAATTCAAATTCTGTAAAGAAAGAGTTGCTATAAAAATGTTGGAAATTTAATCATACCTTCTTTGGCCTATTTGTATTCATATTAGTCAGAATTCACATGCGGTAAAGAAAGAGTTGTTATAAAAATGTTGGAAATTTAATCATACCTTCTCTGGCCTATTTGTATTCATATTAGTAAGAATTCAAATACCGTAAAGAAAAAGTTGCTACAAAAATGTTGGAAATTTAATCATACCTTCTCTGTATTTGGCTCAATGAAATCATGACAATAAAGTAATAAAATACTCAGATACCTCTCTTCCATGCATGGAAAATTGAAGAAAAGCCACAACTAAAACCACTTCACATATCATGGAAGTCAAACCAAATCAGAACGGACCACAGCCAAAAGACCAGAATAGCCATTTAAACCAGAGTAATGAAAAAGCAAAATATTATGTATAATAATCTGAAAAAAATAGAAGAGGTAATTATTAAACACAACTGATAAGAATAAAATTACACGGACAACATGGCCACTAAAAGCAAAGCCGTGAAGGTAAAATGTTTCGTATTTTGCCAAATATCTACCATATATAAAGACAGTTCCAACGGCTATAAAAATTCAATTTCACATATTTCCCTTATAGATTTTCCATAAACAAAAACCTTTGTGTGTCCGTTTTAACTTTTGCTTTGTATTTTGAATATATAAATTTTGATTTATTATCTTTATTATTAATATGTAAATTTTATTTTATTTATTTGTCTCTCATAATGGGTGGGTGTAGTGTCTACATTTCATAACCATTTACACACTTTATGTTTATAAAGTTTTTCAACCACTATGAAAATATTCACACTAGGCTTATATGTGGTTACCTCTTTTATATATAAAAACTCCTCAAATCTAAGTCAATTGGGTTTAACTTGGATTATTAGGAGGATTAATGATCATCCTCCCCACCCAACTTCAATTTGGCAATTATATCATTGTAATGTCTTTTTGTTGTAATTGGTAAAAAATATCTTCCCAAATCTAAAAAGCATCCTTACTAGTTCCTTCTAAATTAAAATTGTAGAACTTAATCTAATTTTTATAACCATCTAATTTGTGTTTTGATTTTAAAATTTAATTTACTAGATATTTTAATATTTTCAACTAAAACATTTACATATATTTAAAATTAATGTTTTTTTAATGAAGCTTTATATTACATAAGGGCTCCACCAAAGAGAATAACCAAGTTCAAAAGGATTTACAAAATTTACAAAATTTGGCTTAGTGCCAAAACATATTCCTACTGCTATCAAGCTGAAAATTACATAGATCTTCCTAGGATATTTCCATGCAGTTTGATTGCACACGTCTTTTACATATTGTCCCAACTAAAAAACAACTTTGAAAAACATTAATGATGAGCATACTCATTGTTTGTAACTTCCTGCACCCCCCCTTGAGTTGAGTTATTTTCTTTGATATCCCTTGGAACTGCATCATCACTCCTTTGCTTGTCTTTTGAGGTTCTGAGAAGAGAAATTGTAGACGCTTGGTTAATTGATGTTGACTGGGAGTACTAAGGAAAAACCAAAGATCTTAAGTGTTGACATTCCACCTCCAGATTGTCTATGCATTGAACAAGAGAGGCTATAAATTGGTCTAGCTCCCCCAATTTACCTTAAACCTATTGAAGCCCATAAGTATTTGGTTCTGTCATTTCTTCATGTCATTTGAGAATGTGCTTGATGTCGCTCCAAGAGGGGTCCATATTTGTCAAACCCACAAGCCAAATAAACCACCACCCAAAAATTTTACCACTTTAGGGATAACATGGAGGGAAGCTAAAAGACAAGCGGAAAAACCAAGTATCGACCCACCAACAATACCACTTCCCAATTTTCCAACAAAAACAGAAGGATAAGACCCGAAACAAAAAAACCGTAAACCTTGAATAAACCCACTTTCAAAAAGATTAGAGTCTGAGGGAGTAAGATTAAAATTTAAATTGACAAAGGTATGAAGCCTAAGAAAACCAAATAAGAGAATTGAAAACCTAGAGTCCAAAATAAGGTTGGATAGATGTTGGATTGTCACCAACAGAGAGCTGAAATCACATGTATTGTCTAGGCTCCAACAATGAGATACCGTGGATGCTCTAGATGAAAAATCACAGACAAAGAGACCACAATGGTTTGTCCTAAGCTCAAATCCCCCAATGGGTAATGTCTCCACATTTTTTAATGCATGTACAAATGAGGTAATGTCTCCACATTTTTAATGCATGTACAATTGTTGCTAATTCTAGATCATGGGTAGCATAATTCCTCTCATGCTCTTTTATTTGTATGAACTGAGTAGCATACCACATGTTTTTTTTTATCGTGGACTCCACCGAGCCCTTCCATGCATACAACAGTGCACACAACAAAATCTTCATCTAAATATGCAACCTTCAAGATTGGTGCACTCGTCAAGATTTCTTTCAATTGTTGAAATCTATCCTCACACATGGGAGTCCATTAAAACTTCAGTCCCTTCTTTTTCAAAGAAGTGATTGGGCTTGCAATCCTTGAGAAGTCTTTGATGAATCTTCGGTAATAACTGACAAGACCCATGAATGATATGACCTCTTTCACATTTCTTGGCACTAGCCATCCTCTAATGGCATCTATTTTCTCAGGATCCACTGCTATCCCTTCTGCTAAAATTATATGCCCCAAGTAGTGAATCTTCCTTTGATAAAAGATGCACTTACTTAGCTTAGCAAACAACTTATGCTCTGTTAAAACTTGCAACACCATTCTTAAATGTTTCTCATGTTCCTCTTTTGACTTAGAGTAAATGAGTATATCATCTAGGAACACAAATACAAACGTGTCTGGGTACTCCCTAAACACTCCATTCATCAATCATATAAAGACCGTTGGGGCATTTGATAATCCAAATGGAACTACCGTGAATTCATAATGCCCATGTCTTGATCTGAATTTTTTCTTGCTAATGTCTTATTCCTTTATCCTCACTTGATGTGAGCCTGATCTCAAGTCAATCTTGGAAAATATTCTTGCACCTTTCAGTTGATCAAACAAATCATCAATCCGTGATAAAGGATACTTGGTCTTTATGGTGACCTTATTCAACAGTCTGAAATTAATACACAACCTTAAGGTTCCATCTTTCATCTTAACAAAAGGAATTGGGACACCCCAAGGTGACACACTTGGATGTATATACCCATTTTTTAACAATTCTTCAAGTTGCATCTATAACTCCTTCAATTATGGTATGCCCATTTTGTATGGTGTCTTGGACACTGGGAAACTCCTGGCACAAAATCAATAGAGAAATCAATGTATCTCTTTGGTGGAAAACCTAGTATTTCTCTAAAAACATATTCAAAATCCCTCAAGATCGGATGCTCTTCAATGCTTTCCACTTTATCTTTGGCTTCATCTTCCATATGGGCTGCAAAAATATGACATCTCTTCCTGAATTTTTTTTTTCAGCTGCATGGATGAAATCTCTCTAACAACTAAAACTCTTGGAATGCCTTTAATCTTTCCTTGCTCCCCTTCATCAAAATATGTGATTATCTTGTTGTAATAGTCTAGGACAACATGGTGTTTTTCTAACCAATCCATGCTAATTATACTATCATATGAACCCAATGATATGATATTTACATCTACCTTTATGTTGAATCCATTCATGTCTATTAGACAATCTTTAACCAACTCATTGATTTTCCTCTTAGCTCTTATTGCTAATTGAACTATCCAAAATCTCTTATGCTTACTCTTTTGCAAGTGAAATCTTTCAACAATGTTAGAGTGTATGTAACTATGGCTAGCTCCATAATCAATTAAAATTCTATAGGATGATTACTAATATTACTTTCTACTTCAATCATGGTGGATTGATATTCAGTTTTCTTTTTGTCCAAGGCTGCATAAATCCTTAGCATGTTTCCTCCTATGTCTTCCATTATTTCAACTTCCTGAATGTTGTGGATAGTCCTCATTACTTCCCCTTTGCGAGGGAAATCCCTATATAAGTGATTTCTCTCACATCCCCAACATTGTTCAGGTTGTTTCCTTCACCTTTTCACAAATGAATCTGCAGTCTTATGCTCATTTTGGACTAACTGACCTTGTTGATTTGTTTGGGAATTATTCTTGAAAAAGGGTGGCTTAAAACCTTTCATCCCTTGATCCTTTTTACCCTTCATCTTGTCATTCCAAGATTTTTGGAAAACCGACCTTCCTCTGCTTTTATCATAAATATGTTTTTCTCTCCTCATGGCTTCTTCTAAATTTTTGGGGTTATCATATTGTATCTTGTCACTATAGAAGGATGGTAACCCGCTCAAAAAAAATTGGATTTTGACTTTTTCATATTGTATGAAGTCAACATACTTCAACAACTCAAAGAACCCCTTCTCATATTAGTCCATTTTCATGCTTCCCAACTTGAGTTCAAATAACTCTTTCATATTCCTTTCATAGTAATGCTTGGAAAAATATTTCTCTTGGAATTTTCCTTTGAACTGCCTCCATGAGATACTTTTCTCATCAAGGTGCTTGGCTTACTTAAACTGATCCCACAGATGTCTTTTGTAACACCCATGTTTCCCCTAGCTTGTAATTAATCATTAATTGTGACCACCATGCTATGGCATGGGAACAATGTAAATGTATTATTGTGTAGATTTACAATGAATGACTGTGGGGGTGATGCCTTGAAGTAGTGTCCATGATATCACTAGAGGAAAAGAGTGGGGAAACTGTGGAGAGGGTTCATTATGTCAAAATGACCCAAATATCTCCTTGTTGAAGTAATAAGCCTCATCATGATCCCAAGGAGAAATCAATTAATAAGAAAAGGACTGGTGGTTGAACCATCAACCACCCCAACGAATGGAAGGATGGAGGGTCTGGATTGGGAGATAGATAACTCTCATCCCGAAGTACCATAGAGGACAATTTTTACTGTAGGCCCAGACTGACCCAAGTTTTCTTCTGACAGAAGGAACAAGACATGTCCAGAACCTTCTTGAGGAGGAGAAAGGTGTGAAATAATACACACGAAGGAAGACAAGAAAGAGACGCATTGAGGGAAATGCGCGACCGAGGGATATGCAAAAGAAAAGAGGAAGAGCGCGTGAGACTCACCAGCTAAGAAGAAGAATTGGAATCTTGATAAGTTGTTCTGGTTACTGGATCGAACAAGAGACAGGATCTCTAAGAAATTGCAGAAGACATAACTTGAGCAGAATTTCATGAGCTTGATGTTGAGAGAGTATATGATAAACCTCACAGAGGTTGTGACCGAGAGAGAGAGTCACTGAGAAATTACAAAAGTTCCCTAGTGATATCATGGCTTGGCAAGGGGGTGGACAGAGTGTTAAAAATCAATGCCTTTGAGCCTATGATTGGGTGGAAAGGTGAACACCCACAGTCGGTTGGTTGGCTGCAACTTGTAATAGATAGGTACTTCATATACCATGTGCACTTAAATTGGATTTTATGATTTGAATATATGTGATTGTGATGCATTGTGCCTCTCATGAAATTAATGGTAATAAGGTGTATTGTTCTTCTGTGAACTGTTGTATTATAATGGTTGTAAGATGACAAGTTTTGCCTCTAGGCTGGTTGGAAAGTCTTCAAGGTTTTTTCCCAAGGAATAACCTCACAGTTATGGAGTCAGGGCATACTCTACAGGACTGCTACAGTCCCATTGATCCTTCAGAAATACCTTTTTCCCTGAATTAGAGCTTAAGATCTATAAATGGAAGGCATTTCCTTCAAACCAATTGTCCAAGAGACCACAAACGCATGCCCAAGGCCTTAACAAATTCACAACCAAGATTTGTGTGTGTATCCCACGAAAAATCTCAGGGGACCCATATGATCAAGGTTTGGGAACCTTGCGCTAGTCCTGTAGGAGTTAAGCTCTTATTGGCTTCAGAGCTTCGAGAGTTCGAAACTCCGATATGTTATAACTTCACAACTGCCAAAACTCTTGAATGTCCGAGTCGTGAAGTGACGCGGGTCGTAGATTTAATGACAACTGAGAACTATCCCAACAATTGGATCTACGTCGTAGTCATCTCGACATTGACCACTTCGGGAGAGCAAAGGCATTATAACACCAAAACCTCTGAATATCGGAGTTACAAAGTATTGTGGATTGTTGATATTCGGATCCTTCGGGATCCCTCTCAGTCGTTCGTTAGTAGAGATGTGCGTAACATGTTGGGAGTGCATGGGGGTCCACGTGTTGAGCAACGACGATGCCATGTGTGGTAGATTTGTGGTAGAGCAAAGAGATGTCAATGACCTGAGGCATGTGCCACGTATCTTGCCAACGGGTTTTGGGTTGATAGGTGTCCCTCTAGGAGTGGCCTAATACCGAGACCAAGGGACCCCTGAGTTATAGTTTTGATCCATTGATATGGGGACTCCATGGAGAACCCTCCCAACCATCTGATCCACCAGTGGAATGATTCGCATGTAGCACTTCGGTGAAGTCCTACTCCGGGAGAAAAGGAGTATTGAGCGGGTAGAACTCTTGAACGCCGGAGTCGTGAATCGACTAGAATCATCGATCTGATGATCATTCGAGATCCCCTATGACCGTTATATCTAGACCATGGTCATCCCAGCACTAACCACTTCAGGAGTAAGGAGGAATACACACCACAAATTCCCTGAATGTTGAAGTTACAAAGTAACGGAGGTCATCGATCTAGGGGTTACGTGGACACACCTCAACCGTGAGATTGAAGGGCTTGGAAGGCTATCAATCTAGGGTGATGTGACGTGCTGATGTCACCCAGGGTGATGTGGACGCACGTTTGATGTGCAACGTGTCAGCCATATTCATATGTTTCGCAGACCCTATGTGCCTATTAACATGTGACACGTATCACCCACTGTAGGGGCCACGTGTCATCTCTGCCTCACCATATGTCACCTCTGGCACTCACTTGTTTGGTCAAATTGGAAGAAGAATCATTTGGGACCCACCGGTACTTGCCTTCGAGTCTAGCACGACACCACGTGGATAGATTTTGAGACTTCGGAAGTCTATAAATTTGGGAATCTGGGGGTTTGGTATGCAGTGTCGTGGGTAAGGAACGAAGTTCGTAGTCACGTGGAGAGATTCTAGGACTTCGAAAGTCCAGGAATTTAGGACTTCAAGGGTTTGGGTTGCAACGTCATGGGTAATTTGAAAGGCCCAAAGACTGGAGCCACGTGGAGAGATTTTGGGTCTTCGAAAGTCCAGGAATTTGGGACTTTGGAGAACATGCGTACAATAAGAAAAAGGGACGTTCAATGCTGAAGCATCGAAGCGTCGAATTCTCCTCCATCATATGTGCTATATGAGGATTAAGTCCCACCATTGGATTAGACGATGGATAGACCTTCCCTGCGGGAGGTAGGAACCTGAGGATGGTACTAATGAGGTGGATCCACGTGGGTGCCACATGGCCCTCAACTAATGATGCCCAAAGAACTTCGGGAGGCCATAACTTACAAACAAGAGATCATATTAGAGCCTAGTAACAGTCATTAGAAAGCCATGGATGAGTCGAAGAAGGAGGAATACCTCAGAGAGATGATTCAAAATGATTACAGTAAGTAGAATTTTGGTGCCCCATCCCTAGAAAGGGTACTCAGGGGTCGAGTGTGTTACAAATTGGTATCAAAGAGAGCAACAACACTTGGTCTTCTTGAGATCACGAAAGAGTCAAGTGAGTATATTTTCTTTCTTAGAAAATTTTAAGGGAGATGACACCCTGCCCTACACTATCTAGCAGAGCAGGATTCAAACACAGGCCTGGATGGGTCGAGGAATAGTCATAATACTAGTTTACCAAGGCTAAGATGAGCTCGTCGAGAGTATTACTGGCGTACATAAATTACCTGCATAAGTTCCATGAGGAGAAGGGTGCAGATTAAGATTTAGTTGGGATGTTACACAACAAGATTGAATCATGCTAGACTGTGGCAAAAGAAGCCTATAATTTCTTTTGGGAAATTATAGCCAGGCCTACAAAGGTGGGACTATGTCAAGGGGTATAATGTTTGGTGTATGAAGATATACTAAAATGCATATCACAAAGATAGAACATGAATATGACATGCATACATACTTATTTTAGCATGTCATTGAGTGAAAAATATGGTGATGTCATAGATCATATGGTTTGTGATGATTTGACTATGGAAACATAAGTAAAAGGTTGATGATGTTGAGTACATAGTGCCTTATGAGGATAAGGTGGGAGGAATTAATGAAATGTTGATCCTGGATGTGGAAGAGGAAGTTTTGGGACACTTCTAGATGACCAATGGGTCAAGATGGCATCCAGAGGTGGATGGTAGCCATACGAATATGGCTTGGTACACTCAGATAACCATAAGAGGGAGTTTAGGAAAATATTCCCCTATAGAAATACGTTGACCAAGAGTGAACTGAGGCATGAATAAGAGACTAGAAATGGTTATCCTACTGCCTTGAGTGATGCAATAACTACCCATCTGAATTTTAAATTATGGAAGTTTTTACAGTAGAAAGGGAAAATGTGACCCTCGTTGGTTGTTTCCATGAAGAGAGGGAAACATCGGTATGAATTATGACTGTGAGACTGGTCATATGATTGACTGTAACCTCTCGCTAAAGAACACTAAGAATAAAAAAAAAAAATCAATGTGAATGAATGAGATAGAGAGGTGCAAGCGATGCACCTACATATATACAAATATATGTATACATGCTTAAAAGAATAATATGACTGCAAGCTCTCAAATGAGAGGGAAGCTCTGTATTGAGTGTCTCTATGAGAATTGTCATAAGAATAATTGGAATTTTCTTGGGAGAAGGATATGGAATTTTGATATGTCCATGTGTATGAGTGACATGGAAAAGGTGCAAGCAATGACCTTGCATGATGAATGTTTAGTTGTGTTTATTTATGCCTGAGTGCGTGGATTTAATGCATCATAAGGTTTCTTGATATAAGGATTGATATTAAGACTGAATATATATGAATGAATGATGTTAAACATGCCAATGATTCACATGTATGATGTATGAGTGAAATGTAAGGCAAGAATTGTACTTGCCCATATTGAATGAATACCATGGATGCATGACTGACTCTATTCTAAAGAGTCATGAAAGTTTTGTTTGGAATAATAGCTTAACGGGAATGTGTTTCATTCCCTCAGGAAAGGCTAGTATAAATAGATGAAAGAGTAAATGAGCAAGGATGCTCTGTTGTCATGATAAAAGGCAACATGATTATGCCTTTGAGGATTGCATGAGAACAATTGTGAACAATCATGAGTTAAATGATTTTAATATAAATATGTATGTGAGCTGAAAAATATACCTATGGTAGAAACACATAGGCTTATGATTATGCATGTGGTTAAGTGCATCATGGATGTAAGTTAACCAAACAAGGAATATGTGTGGATAAATAATTTGGATGCATAACAAAGATGCATGTTTATATTCCTTATGGAATATTTGGTAAACAATTGAAGCTAACTCAAGCTTGAGGCCATCACAGACAGTGATGGATATGCAATAAGGAAGTTGCATGTCGAAGGAGTTCCTTGTGAAGGAATTGTGTAAATACTTTGTCAGGAGAAGATAGTCACAACCTCAATGATTGTTGGAAATTGGGCAGTGGGATGCAATTATATATATATATATATATAAGAATTATGGATTACATTCTAAAATAAAATGTATGAGTGGAAGAATAACAAATGAACGTTGACCATTCTGATAGCCGAATGGTAATGTGCATAATGCACAGGTTCATAATTCATCATGAACAAAAGGTTCATTGTTGTAGCATGTTGATTTACCAAGAAGGTTGAGGTGAACCTAACCAAGGTTGCTCAAGGGAAGGAGCAGGAAGATCCTAGTAGGGAATAGATTGCATAAGCAATGAAGGAGAAAAGGGGGAATACTTTTCTCACCCCAAAAAATCTGAATTGTTCAACAGAGTTGTAAGCCTCAGAAGAGAAACTATGGAAACAAGTACAACTGGAAAAATGAAAATAAATAGATAAGTAAGTTTGAATGAATAGGTTTGGTTAAACCATGATAAGTAAGGGCAGTTAGGCCTTGGAAAAAAAAACTCAATTGGACTGAAAGTGCGAGGCTATTTAGAAGGAGTTGGACAAGGGAAGAGTTCCATGACCCCTTCCTTATTGTTTATTGTATTTCTCTGGCATGAGAGATTGATTTACTAATGCAGGTAAGTGTTTTGGCATAAGGACGCTAATGGTTGTATGATTAAAGAATACAATTGAAATTGGGTTGTGATTGCACTAGCTAACACATTAAGGAGTAATATGGTAGAGTGCATAGAGATATGTTGGGGATTATCTGAAAACGTTTTATTAATTTAAATTCTATGATACATGCATTTTCGTTTTACATGACGACTAATATATATATATGATTGTAGCTATTAGGAAAGGGCAACTGCCAATGGTAGATAACCTCTGATACATGATAAATGCAAGAAGGTTGTTGTTGGAAGATTGTTGAAAGGACTTTGGGAACCCCATGGAGCACTACTGATGAGGTAAAAATCAGAAAAAGGGTGCTAGCATCCAGAACATGTATAAAAATATTCATGCCTGTGTGGCATAAGATATGGAGGGATTTGGTAAAAATCTCCTCTGAAGTATTTTAATTTCTTAATGATATGCGAATAATTTTGAGTGGCTATTGTATTCCATTACTACCCAAGTAGGGTAAGATTCAGGAAAAAAGAATCTGAATAATAGAGAGAGGGAGTCTATGCCACTCTAGGATGAGTTATAATCCTTGCAATAAAATTCATTAGTAAGGAGTATCATGGGTACAATGACCAATCTAGGGAGATTGGGAATAAATGTGCTCATAGTTAGGACATTGCATGGAATTCATTGAGGAAATGCATGTTTGCATAAGATGGAAGACAATGGTTTTCCCATTAAGGAAGGAGGACCTTCCAAAACTCCACTTGAATTGTGTAGTTGTTAAAGAAAATAAAATTTGGGTGGCCATGAGTGTTGGCACCCTAGTTACTAATGAAGGAAGAACGCTTAGGTGCATTCAAGAGCAAATTTTAGTCTCATATGTGTTGATTTGGGATCATGATCAACCTGTAGCAGGAAGCACAATCCTACTGCAATTGTGAATGAGAATGAATAAGCCATGTGGTGAAAAGGTTAGTTAAGCTCCAACCCACCATGGAAAAGTGCTTGTCACAAAGTGTGGCAAACTCGAAATCAATGCAAGGGTGCATTGGTTATGAATGTGACCATGAATATTGGCACATTGATTAAAGTCTTTTGATGTTTGAATAGTACTTGGAAAATTTAGTATGTTCAAAGGATGCATACGTAAATAATGATATTTCCTTTTGTTATGTACCCTTGAATGGATGAAAATGACTTGGAATGTTAGTATGCATAGTTTTGAAAATATAATGTGCATGAAAACTAACAATTTGCTTGGTTAAGGAATGTTGAAATTGCAGGAAGAAAAGGGTCTTAGATATGGCAGTGTTGTAAGCCCATAAGGAAGACCAATTTCCTATTGAGATAAACTGTTATGGGAAGGAAAGTCCCATACTTATGAATCCGGTTCCTGTGCAGAACATATCTGAAAATAAATGTGGAATTTGGAAATCTGTGGGTAACAAATTTGCAAGAAAATTCTAAATTTGAAATTGATGATAATTTCTCATAATTTATGTATACATGTGATACAGGTGAGACAGAAAAAAGATCTTTCTAGGGAGGATAGGTGAAGGCTGTCAAGATGGAAAGCATGAAAAAATCTATTGTTTAGACATGAGAACCCTGTGGTAAGTCATGATCTCCCTAGAAGATGTTGTGTTGTGGAAAAACAAGCCGGAGGGATGCCTCGACAGAGAAAGTTTGAGGAACGCCTCGACTGTAAAGCTCAATGAAGTCTTTATAAATCTTCATGTGCGAGAAATCATTGGCAAGGGAAGATGGATCGTCCGAGGGATTGTATAGCAGAAAAGGGGATGCATGAGCCTGGACCTGGAGGGTAACTGACCGCAAGGAAGAGGAGACTTTGATAATTCTTATACATTGTTGATTGGGATCATGCACACAATGGGTACGTCCAAGAAAAAAAGTGAGCCAAGATAACAAGACAACCATGCAGATGTGAATCCACGAACTACAAAGATAAGTATTGTGCTAGATTTAAAAAAAAAACCTCTTGAATTTTGCATAACAATGAAATGTTTCTGCATGAAATTGTGATTAATATGCTTGTTATCCAAGATTATTGAAGGAAGGTGGAAAAGGCCAAGAGTCTGGAAAGGACCTAACCAAGAAAGAGAATCAAGATTTCTGAAACAACTAAATGAAAAAGACATGACAGGTGTTACTAAGAAAGAACACAAAGGATGATGTTCCTTTTAAGGGGGAGGGGATTGTAACACCCCTGTTTCCCTCGGCTTGTAATTAATCATTAATTATGACCACCATGATATGGCATGGGAACAATGTAAATGTATTATTGTGTATATTTCCAACGAATAACTGTGGGGGTGATGCCTTGAAGTATTGGCCATGATATCACTAGAGGAAAAGAGTGGGGAAACTGTGGAAAGGGTTCATTATGTCAAAATGACTCAAATTTCTCCTTGCTAAAATAATAAGCCTCATCCTGATCCCAAGGAGAAATCAATTAATAAGAAAAGGACCAGTGGTTGAACCATCAACCACCCCAATGAATGGAACCATGGAGGGTCTGGACGGGGAGAAAAAAAACTGTCAACCTGAAGTACCACAGAGGGTAGTTTTTACTGCATGCCCAGACTGATCCAAGTTTCCTTATGATAGAAGGAATAGGATAGGTCCATAACCTTCATGAAATGGAGAAAGGCATGAAATAATACACACAAAAGAAAACAAGAAAGATAAGCACCGAGGGAAATGCGCGACCAGGGGATATGAAGAATAAAAGAGGAAGGGTGTGTGAAGCTCTCCAACTAAGAAGAAGAACTATAAGCTTGATCAGTTGTTTTGGTTACTGGATAGAACAAGAGAAAGGATGTTTCAGAATTTGCAGAAGACATAACTTGAGCAGAAGTTCACGAGCTTGATGTTGAGGGAGCATCTGATAAACCTCGCAGAGGCTTTGACAGAGAGAGAGAGAGTCTCTGAGAAATTACAAAAGTTCCCTAGTGATATCATGGCTTGGCACAGGGGTGGCCAGAGTGCTAAGAATGAATGGCTTTGAGCCTATGGTTGGGTGGAAAGGCGAACACCCATAGTTGGTTGGTTGGTTGCAACTTGTAATAGATAAGTACTTCATATACCATGTGCACTTAAATTGTATTGTATGATTTGAATATATGTGATTGTGATGCATTGTGCCTCTCATGAAATTAATGGTAGTAAGGCGTACTGTTCTTATGTAAACTGTTGTATTAGAATGGTTGTAATATTACAAGTTTGGCCTCTAGGTTGGTTGGAAATTCTTCAATGTGTTTTCCCCAGGAACAACCTCATAGTTATGAAGTCAGAGAAAACTTTATGGGACTGCTACAGTCCCGTTGATCCTTCAGAAATACCTTTTTCCCTGAATTAAAGCTTAAGCTCTGTAAATGGAAGGCGCTTTCTTCAAACCAGTCGCCCAAGAGATCACAGACTAATTCCCATGGCATTAACAAATTCACAGCCAAGAGTTAAGTGTGTATCTCACGATAAATCTCGGGGGACCCATATGACCAAGGTCTGTGAACCCTGCGCTAGTTTGAAAGGAGTTAAGATATTATTGGCTTCGGAGATCTGGGAGTTCGGAACTACGGGATGTTATAACTTCACAACCGCCAAAACTCCCGAATGCCAGATTCATGAAGTGACGTGGGTCGTATATTTTAGGACACCCGGGAACTATCCCAACCATTGGATCTACGTCGTAGTCAACCCAATGTTGACCGCTTTGGGAGAGAAAATGAGTTATAACACCAAAAAATCTGAATGTTAGAGTTGTAAAGTATCTTGGACAATCGATCTTCGGATCCTTCAAGATACCTCTCAGTCATTCGTTCGTAGGGATGTGCGTAACACATCAGGAGCGCATGGGGGTCCACGTGTCAAGCGACGATGATGCCATGTGTGGTAGCTTTGTGGCAGAGCAAAGAGATGTCGATGACCTTAGTCATGTGCCACGTATCTTGCCAACAAGTTTCAGGTTGACAAGTGTCCCTCTAGGAGTGGACTAATACCGATACCAAGGGACCCCTGAGCTAGAGTTGAGATCTGTTGATGTGGGGAATCCATGGAGAACCCTCCCAACCGTTTGATCCACCAGTGGAATGATTCATGTGTAGCACTTCAGCGAAGTCCTACTCCGGGAGAAAAGGAGTATTGAGTGGGTAGAACTCCCGAATGCCGAAGTCGTGAATCGACGAGAGTTGTCGATCCAATGATCATTTGAGATCCCCTCTAACCATTAGATCTAGACCATGGTCAGCTCGACGTTTACCACTTCGGGAGTAAGGAGGAAGACACACCACAGATTACACGAACACCAAAGTTATAAAGTAACGGGGGTCGTCAATCCAGGGGTTACGTGGACACACCTCTACCGTGATATTGAAGGGCTTGGAAGGTTATCATTCTGGGGTGACATGGAATGCTGACATCACTCAGGGTGATGTGGAACCATGTTTGACGTGCCATGTGTCACCTGGATTTGTATGTTTCATAGACCCTATGTGTCCATTAACACTTGACACGTGTCACCCACTGTAGGGGCCACGTATCATCTTTGCCTCGTTGCATGTCACCTATGGCACTCACCTGTTTGGTCCAATTGGTGAGACGAGTATTTGGGACCCACCGATACTTACCTTCACGTCTAGCATGACACCACATGGAGAGATTCCAGGACTTTATAAGTTTGGGAATTCAGGACTCTGGGGGGTTTGGGATGCAACATTGTGGGTAAGTTGAAAGGCCCGAAGGTTGGAGTTGCGTGGAGAGATTTCAGGACTTCATAAGTCCAGGAATTCAGGACTCCGAGGGTTTGGGATGCAACGTTGTGGGTAAGTTGAAAGGCCTGAAGGCTGGAGCCACGTGGAGAGATTCTGGGTCTTCAGAAGTCCAAGAATTTGAGACTCCGGAGAACATGCATACAACAAGAAAAAGGGACGTTCAACGCCAAAGTGTCGAACCTCGAATTCTCCTCCAACCTATGTGTTAGATATGGATTAAGTCCCGCCGTTGGTTGGACAGTGGATAGACGTTCCTTGCGAGAGGTAGGAACCTGAGGATGGTACTAATGAGGTGGATCCACGTGGCCCTCAACTAATGAAGCCCAAAGAACTTCGGGAGGCCATAACTTACAAACAAGAGGTCGGATTAGAGATTGATAACAGTCGTTAAAAATCCATGGGCGAGTTGAAGAAGGAGGAAGACCTCAGAGAGATGATTCGAGATGATTATAGTAAGAAATATTTTGATGCCCCATCCCTAGAAAGGGTACTCAGTGGTCGGGTGTGTTACATATTTCCTTGGAAGTGGTAGGTTTCAATTCTAGCTTCTAATCTTGAGAGGTAATCATGCAACCAAACATATTTCTTCATTTCCAAAAACTAGGCCTTAACCTCTTCGCCTTTCCTATGTTCACCATTGAAAGTTAGTGGATTTGTTTTTCTAAGCTCATCTTGCAATATGTTCACCTCATGCCTTCTTCTCTGCCTTCGGACAAGAGACACACTTGGGATAATCCTTGGCCCTAAACTTGCATAAGTTCTTCTAGTAGATTTCCTTGGATAATGATGGTGCCTAGTCATGCTTGTTGACTACCCTTCATTCCCATGATCATCCCTTTTTCTTTGGGATCTAGATTCAATAACTTGTCTAGCAATAGCTTCTTGCATG
>SNQJ01S0035013.1:75279-94528 GCA_010110895.2 Picea sitchensis
GAGGTTTTATAATCCTTTCAATATCTTCTCTATAGCTCTGCACTTCCCTATGCAGGATTATCATAGGTACAGGCTCATGTCTGTCTCTTCTTCCATTCGAATCTCTCCGAGCATTTCCCATGATGACATGAAGACCTCTAATATCTTCCTAATCTAGGTGGATATTGGTGGCCACCCACCTGTTCCAAATTCCAACTAGATCATCTGGACAGTTTTCAGTTCAACACGTTTCTCTATAATGGGGACATTTCTGTGTAATTGTGGATTTTTCACTTATGGGGATTTTGTGAATCCCTACAAAACATCCAAGTGGATATTGGTGGCCTCCCACCTATTCCAACTTCCTTATTTTGGAATTTTTCATGCCAGTAATATTTCTGTACTTCTAGGGCCGTATTGGGTCTCTAAACAATGTTTTCTTGGCTTTCCACAGTCAAACTATAGACGGGGTTAGATTTTGATGGCATAATGCATAGTTCTCGAAAATACCTTTCCAACGGGATATCACACGCTTAAAATGAAGATCGTGCAAAAGTTATGACCCTAGGAAGTTAATGTATTAACTTACCCCAACAGAGCCCACATGACTTTTGGCGCTTTATCTCCTAGGGTTAGTTTTTTGGATGTCTAGGGTTTTTGCATTCATGTTTACCATAAAAAAGCCTTCAGAGCCTCATTGTAATCATCTTCTTGTGAATGAGCGTAGTCGTCACATCTCTTCTCAGATATAAAGTTGCCACCATTCTAATGAGTCTTGCACTTTGTATTTTTATAGTCTTTGTACATTTCTTTCATTAAAAGAAATCATGTATTGTTGTATTTCTTTGTTTCTGAAATTTTTTATGTGTATTTCATTGTAATATCTCTGCTTTCATTTCGTTCCGAAAATAATTTGGATCACTTCCTCATGGATATAAGATCCCTAAGCATCTTCTATAACTCCAGTCCTCATATAAGAACCAAAGTTACTTTCATGTACCTCTAATTTTGCAAGAAATGTGCATGTAATAATTATTGTTAGAACATGCATACTATAAAACATTTCATCAATTAGAATACATGTTATTTCCTCATCAATTTCTGAAGGACATAGTGCACCAATTCAAATTATGATTCCTTAGATGCATTCCTCTTTGAAAAAACTTTCTAATGGCTATACTCATGCCTTAATCTAGGTTTTGAGCAAAAAGTTACAACATTAACATGTTGCATTTTCCACTATTTTATTGTTATAGGAAACTCTTTTATCACTTTCTGAGAGATTTTAGTTCCTAAATCAAAATTAGGGGTGGATATATGTCTTCTCCTCCTCAAGAAATTTCTATTGACTATTTGTTTGCTTAAATCCGAGCTCTGAGATGAAAGTTCTGCTCCAAAGAAGTTTTGGCTATTTTTCCCAATTTTTCCCTATATTCTATAGGTGTCTTCTTTATTTTCCAACACATTTTTGCATACCTAGATCCTAAATTTGGCTCCATGGTTTTTTTCTATGGTTCATAAGATTTCTATAAACTGCTCCTGTGTGCCAAACGGACCTTTGAGCAAGGAGTTATGCCATCTGGAAGTAATATGGCACTGAAATTTTATCCTTACTATTTTGGCTATAACTTTCTCATATGCGCTCTGTTTGCACCCAGAACAACTCATTTGATAGATTTCTCTAAGTTCTTTTATTTGAACTGCATAGACACAATGTAACTTGGTACATTTTTTTCTCATGGGTTTTGATTGGATAAAAACATTGTTTATGACCTAAAAAACGCCCGCAAGTTAATGAACTTCAAAAATATAAAAAATTCATAAAAAAAATTTGACCATTTTACTATTATAATAGCCCTTTAAATATGAGTCGTTGATCTCAGATTAGGTGAAATTCGAGTCGTTCTCATTAGTGATCAATCGATTGACACTTTCCTTTGGACGCACACAACATTTTTCCCAAACTATCCACCCGACCATCGGCCATCGACCCATTCCCTTGACAACTGATTCACAACACAATGCTAAATCGTCCGACCTGACCATCGGTCATCGTTCGTCGATGATTTTCATTAGAGAATGAAACTCCTCATCAATTCGGTCAACTCCCGACCATCGACCCATTTGTTGTTGGTCATTTCTCTTGGAAACTGCTTGTACACATCACTAATTTGGTCAGCCCGACCATCGATCATCGACCACTTTTGGAATGACATGGCAATTGTTGATGTGGCATGACACACGGGTGTTGACATGGAATGACATGTCATCCTGAGGCGTTAACTTTACCGACGTGGAACAACACATGGATGTTGATGTGGCATGACACGTGGATGTTGACATGGCATGACACATCATCACACTCTTTCCTTCATAGGCCATCGATCGTTTCTCTTGGACGACCTGAACACCTTGACAAATCGGTCAATGCTCAACCATCAGTCTATCGACCACCAAAAACTTCTCTTTACTCGGTCGAAACACTTCACCGAATTGGCCGACGCCTAACCATCGACCCATTATCCATAAACGATTTCCTTTGGCAACCAAAAACACTTCTCCGAATCCGACCGACACCCGACCATCGACGATTTCTCTTGGTGAATTTCCAACACTTAAATAAATCTTGACCAAATCCCCGATAAATTTGGACCGTTGATCTCCAATACAATATGATCCTGAATGTCAATCAACTCCAACTCCTAAACAACCGAAACTAATATAGACCGTCGATCTTCTTCAACTTCGCCACTGCCGAAAAAAAATATCGATTGTTGATTTACTCAACCTTTCAAACAAATGAAACCTTATGAATTTTAAATTTATTAAAGTGAATCTAGGTCGTTGATCTTGATATCAAACACCATCTCGACTATGGATTCACCACACTTCCTGCAACTCTGTAGCGACCATTAAAACATGAAATTTGACCATTCCAAGTCGAATTTAACTATACAAATTTTCAAATTGCCTCCATTGAACTTTTTAAACAATTTTGATACATTCAAACACGAATCTTGCTCATGAATTTGGGGATTTCTCTCTGATTTTTCACAATTTTCCCCAAATTCATACAGACCAAAATTTGTAGCAACGAATTTGCCCAATTTGCACCAGTCTCTGCCCATACAAGCCCGATGTTTAAACCCAAGGGTCTCATAACATAATGTAATGTCACCCAGTCCAGCTGAAGAGAATTACGGTGTTGAATAACTCATAAAAACTAAAATTTCCGCTAACTAATTAATTTCTTGTAGCTTTCAACTACGAATTAGAACCAAATTTAGCTTCTATCTGTTACAATTAAATTGAAGCATATATAACATGCAAACAACATACATGAAAGTAATAAATTAGTTTATTACAACAACATATAAATCCATTTTCTTACACAAAGTAACAACACAACAATTAAACACATAAAAAAATACAACAACAAGATAAAATACTTATCTTTTAAAATCAGTCGTGCAACCAACTGCTTGGGATGGACAGTCCACCCAAACATAGACTTATTGTTCCAAATTTCATCAACAAGTCATCCCCGAGATGAGGCTAGTAATCCACAAAAGATGGTGGTCTTTCACTATACACTCACAACTCATAAATCCCACAACCCACTGGTATTCTCCTACAACTATCTTGATTTTCCACCAATCACAACCCAATGAATATACCCCTTCACTTATATCAGTCCCTGGTGTGTCCCGTTCATTTATCATGGTCTCTCTAGCACATGTAGACATGTATCTCTCTGTTGGGAACTCAAGGGAACTCACTGCTAGGAAAAACTACCAACAAACAACAACAACACTTGTTGTTACAGTGCAACTCACACAAGAGTTCACTCTTTAGGCCTGACAACCCGACTCTTCAATATTCAACTCCAAAATGCTCCAGATACACTCTAGCATGCTCTAGCTCCAAACGCTCTTCCATTCGCTCTACTTGTTCATGCACAAAAATTGAATGTGTAAAACTGTTGTAGTTGCCCATAAAAATTTCCTCTCCTTTGGATGTGTTGCTTGACTCACACACTCCACCAAGATGATTGTACCCATCCCCCATGCTCCCAATAACTATGGGATGTGACTTCTCACACCCACCCTCTTATATGTATTCAATGATTGGCTTTGGGAACACTCAATAAAAAACTAGAGTTTAATACATAGTGATAATAAATTTCAGGAATGTGGGTGGAATTAATAGACATGGGTAATTCCCCTTTGGACCCCTCTTGGCCTTTATCCTAGACCCTCCCCTCTCATGTGGATTAATCCAACCCCCATATTTGTCCTTGTCCCCACAGTAGGTGGCATCACATTTTTATTATTAAATTTAGAAATACATTTTGCATATACATCTCTTTGGTTATAGCCACACATTATATCTACATTAAACATTAATTAAACTGGGGATTATAGTGGAGATGTTACATGTGGTCATTAAATGATTCAATTGTTGCAAATGGTCATTAAATGATTCAATTGTTGCAAATTTAAATTGCATAGTGCACTCTTTTTTCAAGGAAATTAAGATAAAATTTGTTGACATGTTTAACTATCTAGGAATGGAAGATACCGATCATATATATTGTGAATATGAATAAACAAACAATCATTATGATATATTGTTGAAAATTTAGCTATTGTGAATATGAATAAAACAAACAATCACAATAATCTATTATTAGAAATTTAGCTTCACAATGCAATGCAATTTAGTATGTAACAATTTATATAAACATAAAATGAATTGTTTTACTTTGTAACTTAGGTTAAACAAATTATTATAATATACTTCCCTGCTTAAAAGAAACAAACTACTATAAATAAAATTGTCCTACAAATTAAAGAATTGATATTCAAAATACATAATCTAGTCCTCTACATAATTTTGTTTTGGACTCCTTTTCATTTCTCAAATCTAATTCCATGTTTATCTAACATAATTTTATGCACCAACTTTGTCAGTACGATTGTGTGAAATGAACAAAATTTACAAAACTTCATTGAGTTTGACATTGTTTAGAGCTCCATTTATATCACCATTAAATGATTTAGTTGTAACTTGATTTAGTTGTAACTTTTAGCTTTGAATGCACAATGCACTTTATTTTAAGGGAGATTAAGGTAAAAATTGTTTGGGATGTTTATTTATTCAAAATGGCGGATATCCATCATAAATATTTTGAATATGAGTATATTATATATTATTGGAAATTTAGCTTCATAATGTAAACTAGTCTATAAGAATTTATATAAACATGAAATGATTTGTTTTACTCTATTAACTTAGTTAAAGAAAACAAGTATAATAAGCCTCCATGCTTAAAAGCAACAATAAACTCCAAGATCTCACAATTGACACATTTTTTTTACAATTTGCAATGATCTTGAACTGATTTTGAGCTTCTTCTACGTTTTTTTATGTTGAATTCTCGCCCAATCAATGAAGCCACAAATTTAATTGTTCCGAACAAAATAAGAAAGATTTTAACAAAATTACTATATTTTTTTTTTTGTGAGAATGGGTAACTCAACGTGCACAAAGATTAGCTTGAAAAACTAGCAAATGCTCCAAAGCATGACTTGACTTGATTATGTTTTCTTCTTTCTTCTCCTAATCAACGTATATCATATGTGATTGCACACAACATAGTAGAGTGGACGTCTTGTACTTATTTGAAAATTGAAATTAGCTTGAAAATCAATGTAGGTTTTTCATGTGTGTATGGTTGAGTTATATCTCTTGTAACCACATTGCCCATAAATATGTGAACATATTTGTCAAATAATTTCATTTTAGCATAAATACATTTTCAATTATTAAAAAAATTATTAAAATTAGAATAAATCTATTATAAAAAGCCTAATGAATGGAAAAGTTTACAAACTAAGACATAGACGAAGCTATAATTCTACATGGAAGAGGTATCTTGAGTTTAATCATTAACTAAGAAGCAACCTTTTTTACTTTTTATTAAAACTATTTTTTTTTTCCACAGGAAAATTGCTCTTTTATATTCATCAAAATATAAAGTGTTTATATAACACTGCACTTTTCAAACAAAAGTCAAGATAAAATGAGCTTGTCTCGTCTAAAGAGCTATACTTCTTCTACCTATCTCTCTGAGTTCTGGCTAAAAAGCTCTGAAGCATTTCTGAAGAGGAAAAAATGATACAAAACACCAGGGGCAATGCATCCAAAAGCAAAAAGAGTCCAAAAGAAGAGAACCATGTTCAGATAGACAACGACTTAAAAAACTCTAAACAGACATGATTAGAAGAGTCGGATGTATAGGGTAGGACCCTCATTTCCATCTTCCCTTTGGTTGTATGCAATTCTCCCCGACAGTTTTCCAAGAGCCAGCTTTGATAATCTGTCAGCATCTTTGTTCTCCTCACGATAGATGTGGGCGAATGTGATTTTTCTAAAAGGAGTAAGGGATTTTATGATTCTTTCCTTCCAACTTTTTAGAGTTGTTGCTTGAATGGCTCCTCTCTTGTTTATCCAATCAATGACAATCCTTGAATCCCCTAGCAAAAGAAAGTTTGGAATGGATAATCTAGAAGTCAGGATTAGAGACGCCCATGCCCCCAATAGCTCTGCTTTGGTGTTTGATCATTTTCCACAGTTAAAAGTCCAGGAATAAGAGATGGAGTTGTTGATCGCTATCTTTTCCCCAGCCCTGCATTTTTCTTCCTTCTGGTGAGTCACACCATCAAACCACGCTACAACTGTATCGCCTGGTATAAACCATCTTTTGAGGACGTGTATGGATTGCGTTAGCCATGCTGCCATGAAAAATTACTGTTGCGATGGTTTTGTAAGCTACCTTATGTGCCGACGGGTTTCCTGCTAAAAAAATGGTGAAGTTCCTTTCATTCCATAAGTACCAATTTAAAAAGGCCGACAGGTATGCGGCCGACAGATTTGCTGCATTCCAATTTGTATAGCAGTCATGGAGAGTTTTGTTGTGCCAGCTACGAGAAAGGGGTAGTTCTTTAAGAACCATGTTCCATACATCGTTAGCAAAAGTGAAATGTATAAACATATTCTTACCAGTCTCTTTATTTCGCTTGCATAAGGACCATATGCTCGGACCCATCCATCCCGTTTTCTGGAGATTTCTGGAGAGAATCTTGTTTTAAGCAACTAGCCAGGTAAAAAGCTTTAATTTTAAGGGGCAGTCCCAATTCCAGAAATTTCTCTGCCACCCGAACACCCTTGGCGACCAAAATTTGGCTGCAATTGCATTGTAAACATTGTTTACCGATAGAATGCCTAAACAGTCTCCTCTCGTCTAAAGTAAAGTGTCGGGGCGATTCTAAAGGAGGATTCCAGAGCTTTTTAGTTTTTTCCTGTAATCTTCCCATTCCGTAGCCAACTCTCCTTCTAGCTCTATATCAATACTAGATATCTAGTTTGCTCCAATGTTTCCTTGAGCCTGTGGATAGCTTGCTTGATATAACAGAAAAATTATTTTTGAGTTCAGTTTTCCTATTAACTCATCAAAGAGCAGAGAGTCCTTTCCCATGCCTAAAATAATATCTTTCCCAATCACAATCGAGTGACCAATGCCCGGATTCCAGGCTAGCCAGTGAAGTATAAGCGACAGTGTATTTGTTAAATTTTTCCAAGTCTGAGACCCTACCGTCGATCTTGTTGATGTCGATCTAAGCCATGTATGATGCTGGACATATGGAAGGTATTTTTCTTTTATCACCCTGCTCCAAATGTCGTATTTTGTTAGAACTCGCCAAAGAGTGTTTGTGGCTAAAGCCCGATAGAATATATTGAGATTTCAGATGCCCCATTCTCCAAATAGCTTTGGTCTCGAAACCAAATCCCACCTACACAAATGATATTTGAAGCTCTTTTGTTTTCCAGCCCAAAGAAAGAGAAAGACAGCTGACGAAATTTTGCAAGGACCAATAGCGGGAGATGAACTATAGCCAACCAATAAATGGGGATACTTTTCAAGACAAATTTTATTAAAATGTACTTGCTCCCAATGATAACATCCTGTTACACCAGTGGTTAATCTCGCTTTCGAATTTTTCTATGAGCCAGCCCCAGTCTTCTGCTTTATAGCTATCTAACATTAAAAAAATGTCAAGATACTTAAAACCTCTCGTAAGATCTTTGAACTCATACCTGAACAACGCTTTTAGTTCTTCTATAGAGTTGGACTGGATTCCAGTGTGGTGTATAGTTGATTTTTTAGGGTTGATACTTAAACTCGAAGCCCGGCAAAAAAATGTTGAGGATTTTCCTTATTTCTAGCCATTTTAAAAGCTTTGCTTTTGTCATGATAATCACATGATCTACAAATAAGAGATGTAGGATTTTTGTAAGTCTCGATACTTTGAGTCCCGTAAGGGCCCCCTCTGATTGGTTCTTTTTTAACAATATGCTTATTCCTTCCATAATGAGGATGAATAAAAAATGAGATAAAGGGCAGCCTTGGCGTAGCCCCCATTCACTCTACAGAAAAAAAGTTGTCTCTCCATTTACTAGGATAGCATAAACTATTGAAGTTATGTAACCCATAATCCAATTTGTAGTTTCCTGGCCGAAACCACATTGTATGAGAACAATCCTAAGAAAACCCCAGCTGATGCAATCATATGCCTTTCTTAAGTCTAATTTCAAAATAATTGCTTGGATCTTTTTTGTGTTAATGTTGTGTAAACATTCCTGGGCCGTTCCTATGGCATTTGAGATCTGCCTTCCCTTGAGGAAGCCCATCTGTTCTTCTGATAGAGCTCGAGAGAGAATGGGGCGCAGTCTAATTGCAATTAATTTTGATATTATCTTGTAACACAAATTGCAAAGCGCAATAGGATGATAATAAAAAAAAGTTCTAGGGGCGTTTACTTTTGGGATCAACGCAATAAAGGTGGTGTTTAAGTTTTTTTGAAATTTACCTTTTTGACAGGACTCCTCCACCATCTCTAGTAGATCATGCCCAACTAGATAAAAAAATGCAGGAAAAATTCGACCGACCGACCGTCTGGCCCAAGACTTTTGTCCTTTGAGAATCCTTTTAGAACTACTAAAATTTCCTCCAAAGTGCAAGGATTTTCCAGAACTGTAGCATCCTCCTTCGTTACCATCCTTGGGAAAAGTCTTGCGGTCTCTATCTGATCCTCAATGAGAATTGAATCAGATGCTTTGTAGTATGAAGAGAAATGGTTGTATGCAACTTTCTTGATGTCCTCCTTATGCAAATGTACTTTACCCGTGTCATCCTCAATCTCCCAAACATGGTTTTTGTTCCTGTAATAGCTGGCAAAATGGAAGAACTTAGTGTTCTTATTTCCACTGGTAATCCATATAGCTTTGTTTTTCTGTCTCCAATGCTCTTCCTCCTCAAGAAGCTTCTTCTTATGCTCAAGCTCCAGATTACGTAGATTTTGTTCATAGTCTATGGACTGTAAACCACGAGCCTTTTGACAGAGAAGATCAACAATGCTAGCTTCTAGATTATCCAATTCCATGTGGTCTTTATAATTTTTTACCTTTAACCAGGATTTTGTCTTCTCCTTCAGGCTTGAGAGTTTTTTTTCAATTATGTTTTGAGCACCTTCTTGTTGAGACAATGATAAATCCATCCAAACCTCCCTAACCAAGGCATTGAATGCTTCATCTTGTAACCAGGATGGATTAAATTTAAAGGGGTAGGTTGCCTTATATCTGTCATCTTCTAACTGAAGGAAAATTGGCACATGGTTAGAGATAAAAGGGTACTCGACCCATGCACAGAATCTGCCTATAGACTGGAAAACTTTCTCCGCCACTAGAAACCTGTTGAGTCTTTTTGAGATGCTCTCCAGCCATTTCCTTCCATTTCTCCACGTCGGCACAACTTCCACAAGAGCCACGTCCACCAAATTATTTCTTGTAAATAAACCTTTGAAGTAGCCCGCCAAAGAGTTGGCCAGGGAATTTGCGCCCCAACATTCCTCTGGACTTATAGTTAGATTCAAGTCACCTGCTAGAATTAAGTCATCAGTTGCTAATAAGCCATCTCCATCAACCCTTTCCCAGAAAAAATTTCGATCTTTGCACGGGCCATAGACATTTAGCATCGACAACTTTCTTTTTGTAGCTAAACATGAACCTGTCAAAAAAAACCCTCCAACACTTAGAACCGATACTAACTCAAAGCATGTAGGATCCCACAAATCTAGGAGACCACTAGAATTTCCAACAGAACTAACCGTGCAGATCATCCAATCAGGTATGAGAGTAAACATGAATTTTCTATCATTTTCCGCCTCCACAAGGGTTTCTTGAAAGAAAATAACAGAAGAGTGTTTTTTCTCTAGGATCCTTTCCAGGGAGGTTGATTTTAGGGGGCCTCCCACCCCTCTAAGATTGAGGGAGAGAAGGATCATGATTTCGCCTGTGCAAGGGCTTTCATGCCTCTAAGCGCCCCTTGGTCTTGAACAGTGGAAAGTGAATCTGAAGAAGAAATCATCAAGCCAATTTTTTTACGTGCACTCCGTGTTTTTAAGGGAGAGAGTTCCAATCCTAGACCTCGTGACCAAGCCGGTTCCTTCCTAGGGTCTGGCTGTTTTTCCTTTGTTGATGGCGAGGCTCCCATAGAACAAGTTTCTGATATTAAATCCATCCCATGGTAAGTCGGGATAGACCTAGGTACAAAGAAGCCATTGATAGGAGAAACTAAAGATGGGATCATGGCCTCCAAGGTATGGTCATTATCAATCAGTTCTGTGTAACCCGGAGGTAACAGGGAGTCCTCCTCCTCTAGAGTAACAGGTAGGTTAGGAGAGGCCAAAATCTTACAAGGGGAGAGGTTCTGCACCAGATTGGTTCGGGGCGAAAGGGAGACCGGAGGGGAGGGAGTCGGGTTTGCACAGGTAGCCGGGTCAGCCAAGCTATGAGAAACCGGGTTCAAGAGGACTTGATTATCTAATCGGTCCCTCTCAAGACAATAAAGAGTTATATAAGAGAGGACAAAATAATTTAAGCTTACCTATAAAAGAGGAATCCACTGGTTCAAGACTGTTGGTTGTATTGTAACCTGGGATGGCCCCCGCCGACGGTGAATTACCCAAAGGGAAGTAGCAATCCTCCAGGTTAGTCTTCGAAGTGTCCTCCGTCTCAATTGCTCCAAAGGGATGTGGACATTCTTTACGTAAATGTCCAGTTCTTCTGCACAGTGAACAACGGAACGAAATTCCCAAATAATCCAACCTTTGGACATAGAGATGGCCCCTCCATTCTATGTCAAGAGTCTCCATTAAGCCAGCATGTATGTCAACTTCAACTAGAACCCTAGCCATTCGTTTGTCTGCCGCTCTTAGAGCACTCTCATCTACTTTGATAAACCACCCCAAGGAGTTGCCTATCTACTCAAGAGCTTTGTGGTTCCATAACTGGAGTGGGAGTCCCAGGAGAAGAATCTAGAGATGTCGATAGCTGAAGTATTCGGTTTCAGGGTTGAAGTCAATGCACCATCACTTCAACATCAAGCTGCCTCCACCATAACTCCGGAACTTATTTAGGATAATTGTCGAGTACTCAATATTCTTGAAAATGAAACCTATCCATCCTTTCGAAAGTGTTATTACCTCCAGAGTATAACCCAAGCCTGGTTCCCATGAAATATTCATCCATTCCGACATCTTTTGGGTGCACCGCTCTTTGTATGCGAACCTTCCAACTAGAGCACACATGGCCAGGTTACAGGCTTCCTCAAATCCTACATCCATACCCAGGACCAAGCGTTGTTTTCTCCTCTTAGGCTTCCACACCCGCTGTAGTCGATTTCTTGGCCCTCGCTTGAGACTATTTTGAACTTCTAAGCGTTCTGAACATATTTTCCTCCTAGGAAAACTAGAGTCAATCATTTGTGGAGGGTATACTGAAGTATCATTTGTAGTAGCACTCTTACGAAGAAGGCCACCTTCAGAGTCTTGCTGATATGAGATACCAGTCTCCAGATGCAAGACCGTGGCTTTTACAAAATCATTCGACTGGCTAGACTGTGGTAAAGAAGGTGTTACAGTCGATGAAAGGCTAAAGGCAGGCGGTCTTAAAGAGTAATTATTTTCCGGCTTCTTGTAGTAGTTATTACAGATCTCATGGACCGTGGCTAGAAGCTCTTGCCAATCCCAATGGTCCACATCCTCCCCATCTAGCTGAGCAGAGTTCTCAATCTCCATAAAGGAAGAGTAATGGGCCCTTCTAAAACTGCCACCTCGAAAAGATTCTGGTGAGGTAGTTAAAGAGCATTGTCGCGTCTCAACAATTAGGAAACGTGAAAGTAGTTGAGCCCATCCTAGGAGAGAAAGGTGAAGTAGTTAAGAATCTCTGACTCAAAAACTACAAGAAAAAACGAGGAAACTTGGAGGAAAACAGGGAGGATAAAACGAAAAGTACGAAGTAACTCGACTCCCTATGCTAACCATCCTCAAAAAGAAACTGATCATGAGGGCCCACTAAAAAGCACATAAACTTTTCAAAGAGGAGCTATAGATCCCGAAAACCAGAGGCGAAGATGGTGAGAGGAAACCAGGCTTAAGCACACAATGCTAAACCAAAAAAACATGGTAAACTACTTCCATGGCTCAGAAGCCCCATCGTAGAGGTCCCATTAAGTCTACGGAAACCCTAGTGTTCGTGTGCTGGCATTAAACCAGCTTAGTAGTTGCAGGTTTTTTCTTACCTGTATCTCATCAACTTTCTATCCCACATTTGTGAATGTATTAAAAATACATTTAACCATAGAAGGAGAGGAAAAATCCATAAACTTAAAGTTGCGACCTCTTTTACTTTTTATTAAAAATAAATTTAACCCTCAATACTTTTTATTAAAAATAAAAAAATAATTCAACCATGGAAGGAGAGGAAAAATCCATAAACTTAAAGTTGCGGAGAAACAATAATTCCATTGTAAATGCAAAGGATCAATAATTTCGAAGACATTTTCATTTAATTTGGTACAATTATGTCCATCTCAACTTAGGCGGGAGCGTTAAACCTTATAAGTAGAGCGTTAAACTTTATAAAACTATGTAAATGTTTCACATTAAGTATCAAATATATTTTACAAAATAGTAATTTAGAAGTGTGACCATAATTAAAATACCAACTAGTTTGCCGAAGCCGTTCCTAAAACAAGTATTTACTTTAAGGTAATGGTAATGGTAATGAGTAAAAAAACACTATTTACATCCTAACTATGACCACCCATAGATATGCTGTCTTACTAGTGAATTTTTTGTTTCGTATTCCAAATAGTGTTTATTGCTTTATATAGTTAATTATGAGGATACATTAGTTTTAGAAAATTAATACGGTGTACAATAAAGTTAATATAATTTTAATATTGTTTATGGAATGCAAGAGAATGGATTATTTGGAAGATTGCAATACATTAAAGTGAAGATAACGTATTTAAATTTAGTGTAAATAAATATTTATTTATATATTTTTAATATGTATATGTTAAATAATAAAAAATTATATGTTTTTGTTTAGAAATTTGAATTATATAATTTTTTATAAAATTAATTTTTTTTTTAAACAAAAATATATATGATAATAATTTTTAGGTTTGATGATTAAATTGGTTTTGGAGTAAGATCTTAAATTGTTTTTGATCAGTTAAGATTTCATTTTTAAATGTAAGGAAATAGATTAACAGCAATAATGCAATAATATTTGGCTGGAGTGAACTTTTCTCGAAGAAAATTATCTCCAACTTATATAAATATAAGATGATTTACAAAAACTGTTTCAGTCCAAAAACGAAACAGATATAGAGCAGCCATTGACTACTTGAAAAAAACAGAAATGTTCTGCTCACTAAGGAGCTGGTCTCTCGATAGCAGAAACACTAAATCAACTGATATGCTGAGGAAAATGATGCTGAGAGGAACAAAGAAAAAACAGCAAGTTTCGGACCATCTAAATTCTTACCGAGCTATTCACAATACTCAGTTTTCAAAGATATTTAGATGGGTATGAGGGCTTTCTTTCCCATTTTACCAGTGATAGATTGACAGCCTGCCTTTTGGCTCCTTTAAAGCCCGCTTTGACAGGGCGTCCGCCTCTTTATTATGCTCCCGATATATATGCTGAAAATTAAGATCCTTAAAATAAAGAGAAAGTTCTTTAATCTTTGATTTCCAGCCATCTAAATTCACCACCTGTAAATTGCTCTTGTTGTTTATCCAATCGATAATAACTTTCGAGTCCCTCAATATTTAGATTTTTATCGATTGTCCAAAGAGAAACAATAGGAAGAAATAACGAAGAAATGTATTCTTAAAAATTTGTTAAAGTATGAGAGGTCGTTTGAGAGTGTTGTCATAATTAGGTTTTCATATCCTATTTTTTTAGGAGTCCGTTGAACGATATTGTACTCCTATAAATGTATGTATTTGTGGATCAATCATTCAATCTGCATACTCTTGTGATCTGCAACACCACATCACCTTTAAGAGCCTGATTGTTTGAAAACGTAGAGCGGGCTGTAGAAAAGCCTCCCACTGTAATTTGTTGCGGTAGCTACGAGACGTGGATTCGCTGACCCAGAGGAGTACGATTCATGTGCCGGACATTGCAACAGTCCACATGTAGAAAAAGGGAATTGTTGTAGTAGCCCATCGATCCTACTGTCATCTACTAGCATTTGCGTGGACAGTCGTCAACAGGTGGTGTGTCCATTCTTAATACAGTAGACGCCATTGACAGGTCGTGTCGGTCCTGGAAGGTTTGGGAACGTAATTTCTCTATTTTTTGTTTAATTAAATCACTCTTAAATTGGGTTGTTATATTAAATCTTGGGCCATCCTCATGAGAAGAGTGAATCGTATAGTGAGATACGACCTGCTAACTGATGTATTCGATCCGTTGACTAGTTTAATCCACGAGGAAATTGAAGTTGTGAGAGCATGTTGGTTGATGGTTGTCTGTGAAGGAGAAACAAAACACGCAGGTGATGCCACAGAGAGAAGATCTGACAGTCAAGAGAAGTTTTAATGGGTCGACAAAAGAGACTTAAACAGTTCCGAAGAAAACTCAAAAGAGAGTATCAAAGGGCAGATACAACATATTTTGCAGAAAAGAATGAAGTGTTTCCAGTAGTAGCTGAGGAAACCATACCTGATGAAGAGAAAATCAAGCCCAATACAGATGAAGAAATAGATGAAATATTGAGCAAATTAATGAAGATTTTGCCATATTTATGAGGTATAAAGTATGAAATTCGGGAAAATCAAATGGAAGATTTAACTTGTTCAACAAATTAATTTGTTCAAGAAGATTGTGTAAATTCTCATGATCGGAGAAAAGGTGCAATAACATTATATCTTATTGTGTCAGCAGTGGATGAAATCATTCTTTCTAGTATTTTAAATGAATTTGGTCAACTAGACAGTTCAAAAGCATTTTGGGATCCTTTAGAGATGAAGTACAATAAAAGGGTGAGTGACATTAGTCAGTCACATGAATCTTTTGAACATTCAACAGAAAGAGAACCCGCTATATCAACAGAAGAAGAAGTCTTTATAAGTGAAGCAAAGGATACATCACATTTTGATGAACTATAATTTATTGAAGAATGGATATCCAAGTCAAAGATTGTTGAAAATTGCATAGAGATTGTACAGAAGAAAATAAGGATGACAAGTCAAATCAGGGAGACTTCTGTCCAAAGAAACTAAATAATGATGATTGTAATGAATAACCTATAATTGTAATAGTGTATGATGACAACGTAGATCCAACAAGACAAATTTCTGAAAATGAATATGAAGAATGTGAAGTAGAAAATAAAGAACATAAAGTTAAATATAATGATGAACACCTTTCAAATGAAGATTGGTTCCAAATGTTGCAGGAGAAAGACCTCATAGATAAATTGCTCAGTGGAAGAGTAATTCAGTTTGAAGATCAATTTAATGAATAAGATGTCACTAAGTACAAAGCTAATTATGCAGGCATGAATGAGGAATTCTTTATAAAACATAACATATATTGGTCTTACAACTCTAGTAAAGGAAAATAGAGAAGAAGAAGAGGAGAACTCAGTTGTAGTATTCACCTACAATCAAGATTTGTAATTTTTTGATGACATCATGGACGAGAAAGAAATGAAAAAAGTTGATAAATTTTTTATGCATTGGAGCCCTGAAGAAATTAAACATTATTATGGATTTACGTGTCAATAGTCCATTGAACAAGATATAGAAGAAACTGAACTTGTTGAAAAAGGAGTTGAAATGAATTGGCATCATCCCACTTCTATCAAGAAGAGATATCCAGAGTTCATGATCTGAAGCAAGCAAGAAGAAGAAATAAGTCAAAAGCATCAAAGTTTGGAGCAACAAGTTCAGAAAGAAGTTTGATCAATATATTGTAACAAAGAAAGTTCAAATGAAATACTTTGTAAACCTAGCTGAGACATAGATCAACAAGTATTTTAATTTTATCAGTATTAGAGTATTCCATTTCTCCTTTAAGGGCGAGTGTTAGAGAAATAATGGAGAAATGTATTCTTAGAAATTTGTTAGAGTATTAGAGGTCATTTGAGAGTGCTTTCATAATTAGGTTTTCAAATCCTATTTTCTAGGAGTATGTTCAAACTGTTGAACTATATTGTACTCCTATAAATGTATGTGTTTGTGGATCAATCATTGGGTGTGAGTGAGACATATTGTCTCACATTTGTGAGAGATTGCATCTCTAATTTTTTAATTGAACATTTACCCCTTTACAAACTACTAGTGAGTCATTTCATGTGGCACAGTTTTTCTTGAATAATGATGGTGAGTTAACCTACATTTGACCTTGAATAATGGTGGTGAGTAAACCTAAATTTGACCAATGAGTGACGATTGTCCTCAAAATAGGAGTAAGGAATAAATGGGTGTGCATTATGTGAATTAATAATTCATACTCATGATATGGTGAAATTGTTATTCACGAAAGTAGACTTATTGTAGAAGTCTACATATGATGAAAGATGAGAACAATGAGTGAAGTTAGATGGAGATTAGATAGAGATTTATGGAGATATTCATGGGGACATTATGGAGATGGTTGTGCTATATTGGACATCTTGTTATGAGCACCTCAATGTTATATTATGAGGCCTCATGTATGTATTGGTGAATGAGAGTGATGTATCACTATTGTACATTAATGAAAATATGATCTTTGAGAATATATTGTTCTTCTTATGGTTGATTTATTTGTGTTGATTTTTGTTGTCTACCCTTTTGATACCAACATTTGGTATCACACTGAAGGATTTGAGAGCGGATTTGAGGGGAAGAAGATCATGGAATTGCATTCACAAAATATTGCCAGAAATTGAAGATCATGTTGAAGAGGATGTGTCAAATCTTGGAACAAAGCAAGGATGGAGATTGTGAAAGATGTTGAGCCTGTAATCCTATGTGTTCACTAACGTGGTCGACAGTTGTATCCTGGACAGGGATGATTTTAGGGGCTAAATTTTGCTCATGGGCTAATTTTCCATGGTTTTTCGAAAAACGAGATTCGTTATTTTAAAAATGATTCACACAAATTCTATAGGATAAAATTATTTTACCTTAAAAATCGCCAAAAAATTATAAAATCCTTAGAAATTTGAATATTTTTACAAAAATATTGCCAATTATTTATAGTTGGCATATGAAGGATTAGTAAGATTCGCCAAGGTTTTTACATTTTAAAATAAATTTACATCCTTAAAATCATCCATAATCCTGAAAGACCTGGGTGTAATTATTGTGTATGTTTAATACAAACGAATATATATAATCATCCCTAATCCTGAAAGACCTGGGTGTAATTATTGTGTATGTTTAATACAAACGAATATATATATATATATATATATATATATGAGGAAGTACTACACGCCAATGATTGTTATATTGATCTCGCTACTAATGGACCATATGGAGTGAATTGGGATAGATATCAATATGGAGTAAAATAAGACGTATCATTAAATGGAGTGGCAACATATTACATATTGATTGCCTTTAACTAAGATATATGCATCAAGGTAAAAACAAAGATTAAAAAAATTTGGTTGAGAAATGGGAATAGATGCGATGGAAGGGAATTTTTAAACTTAAAGTTATTTAGGTGGAGACAAGAAAAGTGAAGTTTGAGTCAAAGTTGAGGTCAAGAATTAAAGTTAAGAGTATGAATTAGAGTTAAGGTAAAAGATCCGAGTCAAGAAGTCATTTTTGTGTGTAATTGGTTGTCTTTCATGAAGAAAGGTGCATGATCGGTTATACTTGACACCTTTATCATTATTGTATTTTGGGTGCATGATTGGTTGTACCAGAAACCCTGTGTTTATTGTGCTCACTCTTTGGCAAATGAGTGTGAATTATTAAGGCAAGCGAGCGTGAATCATTAAGTTTTTAACAATGGACAAAGGAAGAAAAAGACTTCAAACAACTAATCAAGAAATTGAACTACTGCAACAAGACTTTGGTGATTCTTTGCAAAAAATAGGTAGCTTACAAAAACAAAATCATTCCATAATTAGTAAAGTTGTAGAATTCAAAACATGATATAATGAAATTTATCATGAATTTGTTAGTTTTTCTACACAACACATTGATACATTAGAAGAAAATTTGACATCACTGGATAAATTTGTGGATGATATTTTTAAAATTGAAGATCAAAAGGACAAATTGATAGAATCACTTCAACGATAATTATTGGTAAATGAGAATGTGTTGTTAGCACCCACAAATGAAGTTGAACAGCTAAAACCAAAAAAAGTAATGTGTGATGCAATGCGTGACACATATGATTTGCTTCCAAAGTTTGATAGATCATTTGATGATGGTGATTTGATTTGTAAGGATGTACATGTATCTCTCTCATGTTATGATTCTCATCAAAATGGTCCTAGTGATAATGAAGATGATGATTCTATTGTTGTTTCTGAAGATAAATCTAACAATGAAGATGATGAACTTGGTTTCTTTGAAAAACATACTAAGGGAATAGGTTCAAAACTTATGCATAAAATGATATTTGATGGTAAAGGTTTAGGAAAGAAAAGTCAAGGTATTCAAAATCCCATACAAGTCTATATAAGGCCAAGAAACAAAGGCCTTGGTTAAGAAGGAAACACAAGAAAAGGTGTGATCTGGATTTATGTAGGAACACAATGAAATACATAAATACACATAAACGCAGAGATGCAGCAGAAATAAGACTTCATTTCATTAATAACAAATGACTGAAA
>SNQJ01S0035013.1:94538-149871 GCA_010110895.2 Picea sitchensis
CCTTCATTTAGGCCCTCAAAATGGCCCCGGAAGTTAAAACCTGCTAAAAATAGTAAATTGCCAAAATTGCCAGAAAACTGTTTTGAGCCAGTCGGAAAAGGTGGGTGGCCACCGATATCCACTTGGATCAAGGTGACATCAAATTTGTAGAATCATCGAAAATAAATGAATTATCTACAAGTAGCAGCGGAAGCAACAAACCAAGAGCAACATCCTCAACAACAAATGAATTATCTACAAGTAGCAGCAGAAGCAATGAACCAAGAGCAACATCCTCAACAGCAAATCAAGTACAGAAGAAAGAACAATGTTGTAGTCAGTGTGGAATAACAAGGCATGCAAAGGAAAAATGTTGGAACTTACATCCCTATAGTGTTTGTGGCCTTACAAATCATGATCATCAAAAGTGTTGGAATAAAGAAATTTCAAATCCGCAAATACAGATCCAATGTTGTTGGATAGATGTCCTTGAATGGCGGAATGTTGTGTTTATGTTAACATGATTTTACAAGGTTAAGTCTTCAATTGTACAACAATATATCTCATATAAAGTTCATGAGTTAGTTTCTCCTCCAAAGGCTAGCTATCATTAAAGTCAATTAAACATGTTTAAGAAAGAGTTGTCAGTTTATTGAGTCATTTCTTTGAGTCATATATTTTTGTATTGGTTCGTTGTAAACCAAAAACCATTTTGTAATGATAGATATAGATTTGTCGTGAGCCAAAACAACCTAATGTAATGAATAGTTCATGATAAGGTGAAACCAATTCAAGTTTGTAATGGTTAAGAGTGAGTCAAGGAAAACCCTAGGTATGATGTAATGGTTGAAGGGTAACCCATAGAAAACCCATGGGAAGATCAAAGGTAAGCTAAAGAAAACCTTGATATGAAGATGATGCAGTTTAAATGATTGACTCAGATATAGCTCACGAAGACAACAATGACAAAAGAAACAAATGCAGATGAAGAAGACAAAAGATGATGTAGATGAAGAAGATTGAAGATGATGAAGACAACTCAAGACATCCATATAGACTCACAAGTATTCATTAAGGTGGAGTATGAAGGAATAATTCATATTTATGATATAGTGAAATTATTCTTCATGAAAGTAAACTTATTCTAGAAGTTTATGTATGATGAAAGATGAGAACAATGAGTGAAGTTAGAGATGGAGATCACATAGAGATTCATGGAGATATTGTGGAGATGGTTATGCTATATTGGACATCTTGTTATGATCACCTCAATGCTATATTATGAGGCCTCACTTATGTATTGGTGAATGAGAGTGATGTATCATTATTGCACATTAATGAAAATGTGATCTTTGTGAATATATTGTTCCCCTTATGGATGATTTCTCTGTGTTAATGTTTGTTGTTTGTTGCTCTTGATACCAACATTATGATCATTATAAAAGGTAAAGGGAAGAGGAAACAATATAAATTCATTGATTTGAAAAAAATTAAATTAATCAAATTTTGTATATTCAAATTGATGATAAGGAAGAAGATGTTGATTATCTTCTAATAAAATTAACTTTAAAAAAATTGATAACTAATTATTTTGATTTAATATATTGTTATAATGAAAAAAAATATTGTATAAAAATATTTTTAGCTTATTTTCGATCAATGTCCTTTTTCACTAGGTATTGATTTTTCTCTTCAAGAAAAGTGTGTTTTGTTTTTTAATTCCTTGATAATATAGTTTTATTTTATTATTTATTTCCTTATAAACTCTTTTTAAATTAAGTAGTGATAATGCTTTTAGTATCATCGATATTTTGGAGAATGCTCTTTTCTAAAATTGTAAAGTGTCTTAGCCATAAGAAAACTCATTAGAGGGCCATTTAGAGAAGATGGGATGGCTCTGCGGCGATGGGGCTCTGTGGCTCGCATCATGCGGTCATGCGATACTCCATAACATGACCACAGGCCCGAACCCACCCTCCAAAGATTAATTTTTTTCCCCAAACCCTCTGGATCCCCTTCTAACACACTACTCTCTTGAAGAGGTATCGGTCAATTGGTGAATAGTCTTGGTGCGAAGGTTAGGTTGACTTGTAAAATCGGGAGGGGAGATCTTATGGCTACCTATGAGGATGAGGTTGATTACTCACCAGATCTAGGTGAGCTGCTCCCCTGGATGGGGACAAATGGAAGCCCACCAACTCCCTCCCGGTTACAGCTCTCCACAACGACTCCCCTGCAAACTATGTTGCCTTCAACATCTCCTCGAGATCCCCAGAAAGACTTCTTCTCACAACTCTCTGGGGTAACAGGCTTCTTCCCAGCTCCTGCTTCGGGATCTTCTTCTTGTCTTGGACGGTAACCTTGGGGAATTGGAATCTCGGTGCCGGTGGCTCTCAGATTTTTCGGCCACGATACTACCTCGATCACTAGTTGCACTCCCCTCACGGGCCTTTGAAGGTTATAGACACCATACATTAGAATCCAACAGGCCTGGCCATGAACGACAGGAGGCCATCAGGGAAAATCCTCCTCTTCAGTGTCTAACTTGATGGGGACACATTCCCTCACCCCAAAAAATTTCCTGGTCTCCTTGACAACTAAACAACCGATGCTGACCGAGCATGCTTTGGCTCTCATTCCAACAATTGGAGATGAGGCACGCCCATAATGTAGTCTGGAGTCAATACCACAACAACTGATTGACAACTTTTTGGGTATGAAACTTTCTATTCTCCACCCTATAAATGGTATGCTAAATGATTTCATTTTTCTTTTAAGGGATTGAAACCCCTCCCCTCATATCCTCCCCCTAACAAACACTATCTCCATAAAACCAAATTTCACTTCTTCCTCCCTCCGTTCACCGTCGCTAGATGATTTTCCTCCTCGGGCGGTTTCTCCTCCTCACTCCCCAAATTCCTGGTCTTCCGAGGAACTGTCCTCCAAGGGATCCGAGGATTCGATCATTTGCTTCCATCTCCACGACAGATTGATCTCAATTCCTTCTCAGACTCCAAAGGACTAGGCCCTACTCTGGAACCACTGAAAACAAAAAAGGGTCGAGGTAAGTCCTCTCATATCTCCATATCTTAATCCCGTGCACTAATGGAAATTTCTTCAGGCCGACAACGGTCTCTCCTCGAGGATCTTAGAGAAGAAAAATCCCCTATAGTCCCCCCCCCCATGAAACTCCTTTCTTTCAATTGCATGGGTTTAGCGAGGCCCCACAAAAATTCCTCTCTGAAGAGGTTGGTATCTCTGCACCAACCTGATGTTGTCCTCTTCCAAGAAACCCTAGCAGATGAAATTTTGGCCACTAAAACTCTTTCTACTCTCTTCACGGGATGGGATTTCCTGGGTTTGGACGCTCGAGGAAGGTCGGGCGACCTAGCCATCAAATGGTGCTCCAGAACTATAAATATTTTAAACTCCTGGGATTCAGACTCATGTTTGGGGATAGAGGTACAAGTGGAAGGACTTGGCCTAGAGATCAAAATAATCAACGCTTATGGGCCACATACAAACATTATCCCATTCTGGAACACTCTATTTAGCAAGGATCTTCTAAAGACAAAAAATTTAATGGGAGGTGAATTGAAATTTTATTTAGGGGGAGCATAAAGTTGGGTTCCTTCGGCACACCTAGACCCCCAAGCAGAGTTTTTCAACCATCTCTTTTCTTCCAAAGGATTTATTGATATCGCACCAGTCAAATTTCTCCCCACCTGGAGAAATTTGAGGGTTGGGGAGGCTCATGTTGCCAAAATATTAGACTTCTTCTTGATTACTGAATTGATGTCGATGCTTCCTTTCCAATACCGCCAATGTATTGGGAATGAAGGGGAATCAGATCACTCCCCAGTATGGTTTGCAGTTGAAGGGGGGGGGGCTAAAATCTGACATACCCTTTCAAATTCATTTTTTCTTGGCTTAAGGATGAAGGATTTCAAAAGTTGGTAAAATCAAGCTAGACCCCTTTACAGGATACAATTGGAACATCAACAACCATCCAATTCATGGATAATTTAAAAAAAATAAAAAATTGGTTATTCCCTGGGCAAAATCAAAACAAAAATAAGAAGAGAGAGAACTCAAAAGTACTTAATGGTGGTGATTTATCAAGACACTGAATCTAGGTTCTCCTCAGAAGCCTCTCGAGAAAATTTGAGGAACCTAGAGGCAAGACGTGGGAAAATAATGGCAGACCAAGAAGCAACCTGGAGACTTAAAAGTCGAGCAATCTGGCTAGTGAATGAGGACAAGAACACCAAATTCTTCCATGCCTTTGCCAAAGGATGGAAAGCTGCCAACACAATATGGAGCCTAAAGGATCAGGAGGACAGATCAGTCACCTCTTTTGAAGGGATAACAAATTTGGGAAAGAGACACTTCCAGACATTATTCAAAGAGGACGGAAGGGAAAACATAGCTGACATCATAAAAATGGCCCTCTAATTTCCCATATTTTTGGATGAGGAAGGGAACTGAGACCTCTATGCAGAATTCACCGAAGCCAAACTTAAAGACACCCTTCAAAGCTTTCAAAAGGATAAAATCTTAGGTCCATACGGATGGTCAATCAAATTTTATTTGGGATTCTTCGATCTGATCGGAGGCAATATTCTCAAAGTCATTGAGGAATCCAGATTAAATGGCCGAATACACAACCCCATAAACACCACCTTTATATCCCTCATCCCCAAGGTGAACGATCCTCACTCCTTTGATGATTTCATACCTATCTCACTCTACAACTTCATTTACAAAATTATAGCCAAAGTAATAGCCCGTCGATTGAAGCCTCTCCTCTCAACCTCCATCTCAAAAGAACAGTTTGGGTTCCTTGAAGGTCATCAAATCCATGAAGCAATATGAGTCGCTCAGGAAGGAATTCATAGCCTGAAGACCACAAAATACAAGGGCACCATCATAAAGATCAATCTCTCAAAATCCTTCGATAGGGTAAATTGGTCCTACATCAGTTTCCTTCTCACTCACCTCGGGTTCGAGGTTCCATTCATAAAATGGACAATGGCTTGCATTACTTTGATTTCCTTTGTGGTCCATCAATGGATCAGCCTCACCCTTCTTCACCTCTGAAAAATTTCTACGCCAAGGTTTTCCACTTTCTCCACTCCTCTTCCTCCTAGTGGTCAAGGGTCTGAGCAGGGCTATTGCTAATGCGGTAAGATCGGGGGACTTCCAAGGAATTCAATTAACCGTTGATATGAGAATCACACATCTACTATTTTTTTATGACGTCCTCATCTTCTGCAGTGGCCAAAGGAGGGATGCATAAGTTCTAGTAGAAATCATCTCCCTTTTTTGCTCGGCTATAGGTATGCAAATAAATTTCCAAAAATCTACTCTCTCATTCTCAGAAATGGAAAGAGAGGAAGAATATATATATCGAAGGATATTTCCTTTTACAATCTAGGACTTCTCAGAAGGCCTAAAATACTTGGGGTTTCACTTGAAACCGAATAATTATCTCAAGGAGGGTTGGAAATGGTTGCTTTCAAAACTGGAAGAAAGACTAATTGGATGGAGCTTCAGGTGGCTCTCGAGGGTAGCAAGACTCACTCTAACCAAAGAAATTATGGAATCCATCCCAATATACTAGATGTCACTGGCCTGGATACCGAAAGGAATACTAGAAAATATTAGAAGGGTCTTCTCCCGTTTTATCTAGTCGGGCTCAGGGGACAAGTTCACTCAGCCATGGGAAAAATGGGACCGTCTTGCCCAACCAAAATCTCTAGGAGGTTGGGTACTCAAATATATATATATATATATTTTTCCAAGGCTTTGGCAGAAAAAATGGGGTGGTGCCTCATCTCAGGAAATAACCTCTGGTCTCTGGCAGTCACCCAAAAATACATTGCACCGGATACACTTGAGGACTAGATCAGATCTCCAAACAAGACCTATAAACAAAGCTCGATTTTCTGGAAAGATTTAATATCCTCCTTTCCAATGATAGGGGAAGTATTGGCCTAAAGAATAAGCAAACATAATCACCTTCGCATTGGTGCGGACCCTTGGCCGAGAAGTGGAAACTCTCACATCCTCCTATTGGAGTTAATTAACCATCTCCACATGCATAACCTCTTCCTCCTCTCCCACCTGACCGACCCTAATACAACTACCCTCTGGCATCAAGGATGGAAAAGTGTGGCCAATGTGGGGCTATTTGGAGCTCTAGCATCTCAATATAACATCACAACACTATAGGTTGGTCACATAAGACTTTCAGGTAAAGAGGACGAGTTGGTTTGACAAAAGGATCCTTTAGGAACCTATACCCCAAAACTTGGCTACATTTCCTTAAACCTGGACCTCTTTCAAAAAAATCCAAGTTGGTGGTGGAGGGGACTTTGGAAATTAAAATTTCCACAAAAAGCCAAAATATTCCATTGGGCGGCCCTAAACAAAAAATTCCCAACCTGGGAAAAAATGAGAAAGTGTTAGTTCGAAGGACCTGGCAGATGTGCCCTCTGTCAAAATGAAAATGAAATAACTTACCACATGCTCATTTCCTGCCCCTTTACAAAAAGAGTATGTATTGAAGCCTCGACTAGTCTCAGTCATAACTGCACATGGGGATGATCCAAAAAGGATAGAGAGAAGACTAAGGGCAACTCGTAATTCACAGAAGCAACTCAAGAAGCTCAGAATGGCCTCAACAGACAAAGAAAGGAAAAAAAGTCAAAGTCCTCAAAACTTAGTGAAATTAGTATCATCGTGAAGAGAGCGTCGCAATCTTTTCAATGACGTAAACGGCTCATCAAACAGAGTTACAGATCAATAGATATTCCCCATCAATGTTTTGGTCAACCTAGACCAGTTAGCAGGGATGAGTCAACATCCATACTATTGGCGTCAACATCCATACAGTATACGTGGCACACGTAGAGGATGACATTTGTCATGCTGACATCAGCATGGTGACATGGCATCACCAGAGGCTGCCACGTGTCACTCATTTTCAACATTTTTGGGTCAACATGTGGACCAATGAGAAAATGCCACGTGGAAGATTGTACGGGACGTGGAAGGCTGGCATGGCAGGCTGACATGGCAAGATGACATGGAAAGTGACGTGGCAGGGTGACTATGCAAGTGGATGGCGTGGGCCAATGAAAGGCTGCTACATGGCAGTGGGAAAATTCTCAATGAGGGTCATCAACCGAAAATTAAAAAAATATATATAAAAAGGGGGGTGGCTAGTGCCAACCCCCTACTCCGCCAAATTTATGTATATCCCACCACATCCGACCACCAACAAACAATCCGCCAACCATACTAGTAAACTGAGCGGAGGTTCCGCTATATTCACACACAAAATTTCTATGGTTAAAACAATATTCCAAAGGGGGGAGGCCTGCGAACTTGACCCCGGGACCTCCCCCTACAATTCGCCCTTCATACATATCCACCAACCAACGGGCCAAACGACCTTGATGGTTAATCTGCCCAACCATTTAGTTTAATAATTGACCTTTTCCAGTGCATGGAAGGTGGAAGGCACACACCAGTCCGTACTGGGAACAAATTTCATGCAAAAGTACTATCATTAATGCAGGTTGCAGGCACGGAAGCCGAGACATGATTTCTCAAGGGGCTAAAATTTCTAGACTCAGATTGAGGCGTGGAGACACTCATTTTAGGGTAATTCGATGCCACGAATTCAGTGGTGTTGTCTGTTTTCTAATATGAGCAAACATTCTGCAGTTTAACTCCAGAATGAAGTATAATTATGTATTTTTCCAAATTCTTTTGTTGAGTTAATAAAAAAAATTCCAAATTCTTTTGTTGAGTTAACAAAAAGGCCTACCCATTTGAGAGCAGGACCCAGAGACGTAGTTCACCAAGGAAGAACTCCATTATCAAGTTTTTGTGTTCAGATTTAATGCTTATGTCTCTTCATTATTGAGCTTTTCCTTCTTTATGGTGCACTTTAAATTATGCTCATTTAATACAATTCTTTATAAGTCACTTTGATGAAAAGATCGTGGATCATGTTGGTATCAAAGTAGCCATATTTGACTTGAATTGTTGAGTGTGAATGCTTACTAGGGCCAAGCATAAACAAGGTGAAGAAACTCTTAATACTTTCAATCCCGAAGTTGGTCGTGCATCCCGAAGGAAGAAAATGGCAGAAGAGGACAAGTGTGATGAACAAGAGAAAAACTTCCATATGGTATTTTATCTCATGTCAGAAATGGTCGAGTGAATGTATGGGGACTACAAGAAGAGGATGAAGAAGAAAGGGAAGAAAAAGGAAGCACAAATTGATGATAATTCTTCAGTGAATCAAGGGGCTGGAGGAGACCCTCGTGAGCCTCCACCTTCACCATCAAGTTCTAGCTCTTCTTCCCCTGATCATTCTCATCATTCTAGCTATAAAACTTCTTTTAAGAAACCATTATTAAAGCTTGATGTAAAATTTGCTTTACATATGTTTAATGGAAATGCTAATCCTGAAAAGCTAGATAATTAGATCTGACAGGTTGAAGTATATTGTCATGTCCAAAACATTGATGAAGAGGAAGTTAAAGTGTAATTGGCCGCTCTTCAGCTGGAAGGCACCACTCTCGTATGGTGGGAGAGCAAACTTTAGGACATAAGTAAGTATGGTAATCTTCTTTCCTCATGGTTGGAATTTAAATCAACGATAAGGAAGCAATTTTATCCATTGGGTTATTTACATAAAACAATGATGGAATGGCAAACTTTAAGACAAAGTAAAGGTCTGAAAACTGTACAAAGTTTCACGGAATAATTTAGGAAGAAATCTCTTGCATTAAACATTCCTTTGGATTCTTATGAAACTTTAATGAAGTTTATTGGCACACTTCACGGTTATATTCGTCATACTTTGCTATTGTTTAACCCCACCAGTCTTGACGAAGTTTGTGTGCAAGCCACTCACCTTGAGAACAGGGGAAAGCATGTTCAAGAAGATCCCACAAAGAAACCTTCCAATCTCCCACCTAAGCCATTTAATAAGTTTAAAAGGAAGGATAAGAAGACCTCCACAGTAAAGAGAGAAGAAGGCAATCCATCTTGCACTCATTGCAAGAAAAGTGGTCCCANCCCACATAAGCAGTTTAAGAAGTTTAAAAGGAAGGAAAAAAAGATCGCCATTGTAAAGAGAGAAGAAGGAAAACCATCTTGCATTCATTGCAAGAAAAGTGGTCATGATGATGAACATTGTTGGAAACTAAATCCAAAGAAGAGGCAAAAGCAATTCGATGGAAAGGGGAAGACAAAGACCATTACTACAGTGAAACAAGATCTTGGTTGCGATTCACGAGACAAAGGAAAGATCACAACGATTGGAGTACAAGGTAAAGATTCCCTTCATGCTATTTCAAATTCCAATAATGAATATCATTATGATGAAAGAAAGAGGAATGAATTATTTCATATAAGAGTCGTATCTAAACACACTAAGATAGATACATTATTTGATCCGGGTTCCCAAGTAAACTTGATATGTGAAGCACTTGTCAAAAAGATGGGTCTTGAAACTAAACCACATCCAAAGCCTTATCCTCTTGGTTGGGTATGTGATAAATAAAAACTTAATATCACCAAGCAATGTAGGGTCATATTTGTTGTAACACCCCAAGGTCGGGCCCCTGTTGAATTGTAATTATGCTTATAGGTTGGTGAGCCGAGTGGTTATAAGCTGAGAGACTTATGTGTTTATTAGGTTTGTGAGCCATATTCTAAGGCCAATGAGCCTGATTTTGTATATGTAAATACATGCATATCATTAATAAAAAATTACACCATTGCGTGTAGACTCTCCACGAAGAAAGAGTTATGGGGGACTAAGCTCCACTAGGTGGGGAAGGGGATAAGTGTCTAGGAATAGGGGCTAAGCTAGAGGGATTACCTCTAAAGGAATAATATTGTATTATTATTTCCTAGAAGCTAAGGTTTGATATAACCATGTTGTCCTAAGTTCCTGGGCAAAAGGGGGAACGAGTGTTAGGTGGAACTCATGCGGCTTCAGGGAGACATGTGTCAACCTGAGCGCATGCAATTTTAGGTGGGCAAGTCATCTCGTTCATGGGTTCTCTCACAATACTCAGGAGTTTCACAATTCTCAGGACTATCACGGATCCTTCACCATTGGCGTTTTTAATCTCACGAGGTTAAACACCCTAGAAGAGAGCTACACTCCCCACAGATGCATGCGTGATTGTAACCTGCAGTTACTGGGCATCATCCTATGTGTTTTTCCTGTGATGCCCAACACATTTGTATTCGCCTGAGTCGTGCTATGTCTTAGCGTTTGGTTGTTGCCACATTTGGTGTCCATTCTCATTTTCTATTGTTGTTGTCACTCGTGTGTTAGATGAATGTTGTTGTTGTATTTCTTAGGAGCTGAATTGAAGAAGCAGGTTGTCAAGCCTGTGAGAAACTCTCCCAGGTGAGAGAGTTTGCTGGGAAGTGAGTTCTCCGAGAGGGAGTACCATAGTAGCTACAGTACTCTGAGACTTCCAGTCCATCTTGTTGTTGAAGCTCAAGGTAAGGGAGGTGTAGTAACCGATGGACTTGTATTAGTGAAGGTGTACCCTCCTGGGGTGGAGAGGGCATGTGGGGAATGAGGGCCTGTGGGTTGTGGGCGTAAGTGCATCTTGGGATAAAATATCCTTCCTATTGTTCTGTGTAACTTCCTTGTTGTCCTTGCCAAGCCTATAATTCCCTTTCCTGGTGGAGTTTAGTCCCAGCTCGACAGTGACCCATTGTTGAGCATGATGAGTAGCATGGTCTAAGGTTGGGAGGTTCGTGGAAGGTCTACACACAGTTGGTGGTCACCTATTAAAAGATAAGTACCAATTCTTTGTTAGTTGTATGTTGTGTATTTGTATTTGCGTTATAATTAATGAGTAATGCTTCTATATATATGTTGCATGTAGGTGTTATTGTTGCTTCCGCATTAACATGTGTATGTGTAGGGTATTGTTGTCTGTTTAATTGCATTAGATAGATATATATTTATATGTGTGAATACCAGATGTTATCTCTATCTTCCGGTTAAGTTTTATATGTGATTATTTATGCAAATTTACTCGGTGGCATGGCCTGCCTGTTGTTAAGGCCAAGAATGTCACATAAATGGTATCAGAGTAGTAAAGGAGAAGCAAGGGTTGCTTCGGTAACATTACTCGGTCAGGGTCACCGGTCGAGGGATGTTTCAAATTGGTATCAGAGCCAAGGTTTCGACACTGATCCTGGATGGTCCATGTTAGTGGTTAGTGAGACAAGATTTCAGAGGGAATTGTTGTCGAAAGGGACAAAATTGAATTGTAGAGCATTCCAGAGTGCCAAGAGAATACCTTGGCCATGTTATGAAGCTCAAGGGGTATAACGGTTTATGGAATGATGGCAGAGAAAAGAGACTGTAGTAACCATGGGTTTGGAACCGCAAGGTTTGAAGTTGGGACGTAAGATCTACGCAAGGGAAAGACCAACGTTTTCCATCTGCTAGATCTAGAAAGAGGTGCATGAAGGTTAACCTGGAAGTCCTTCGGACTTCGCGACTTCGACGAAGCTAGGTGTTAAGAAGAAAAAGAAGGGTTGAAGACTGAAGTTTCGAAGTCCTGGAGGGGATCTACACTATAGATCTAGGGAGAAGCCTTACCGTTAGATCAAGCCAAGAAGAGAAGGTAATATGCGTGGTGAATAGCGGATCTCAAACATCAGATCTATGCGCAAGTGGTTGTGAGTCGTGGATCTCATAGACATTTAGAGTTCGACATTCGGGAGAAATGAGATGTGCTAGGATGAATCCTTCAAAGTTTCGAAGCCCGAAGTTTGAAGTGATGTGGCATGATGACGTCACCCAGGATGACATGGACTTCCTTAGTCCCACCACGTGTCAGTCAGAATGGAACTTTGATGACCCTATTAGACAAAATAAATTCAACATGTGGGGCCATGTGCCACCACCTTAATTGTTGACAGTTGTGTGAGGTCGACCCGGAAGGTAAAGTAGATCAGAAATTCAAAGTTCGGGAGTTCAACATTCGGGAGAAACGAGGTATGAAAAGGTGAAATATTCCAAATCCTGAAGTCTCGAAGTGACGTGGCATGTTGATGTCACTAAGGATGACGTGGACACATGGGATGTGTGCCATATGTCAGTGAGTTAAGAATCGTTGTTAGATTGATATGCAGTTAGAATGTGACTTTTCGGTATCTTTAGTTCAAGCACGGAAAATCATGGGCTCCATTGGACGTGTGGCGCCAGATCATGAAGTCCGAAGACTGGACACTCCAGAAGAAATGGCTCGTGATGGAATGGGAGGAAGAAACCCCCAAAGTTCTGTTACACCGAAGTAAAGTAACGCGATGACATCACTGGGGTAATGTGGAAGTATGTGAAGACTCACAGTTCGGGAGTTTTGGGTTGAGCAAAGGTGGAATCATTCAAAGTCCCGGAGCCTGAAGCTTCGAAGTCTCGGAAACCCTAAGCCTGGAGTTCCATAGTGAGTATCAATCGTTGGATGCTGGGAGACGTGGACTGTTGATCCACCCTACTTCATGAGTTCACCAATCCAACACTCCAAGAGAATTGTTGTGATGTTCTTTGAAATCCGCCGAAGCCTGGAGCTCGAAGTTTCAAGGTTCTGGATAAGGGCCCAAATCATAAGCACTGGGTCACAACCATGGTCACATGTGAACCAAGGGCTGAAGAAAAGAGGCTAGCACTAAATGGTGAATTTTTACAGAACAGAACGGGGCTTAGAGATAGAATCATGGGGATTATTGATCAACGCAGACCCACCGAAAATGGATTCTGATATTCTTTTTGTTGATCAGATTGTTTAAGTTCATATGGAAAATTATTAATGATTGATAGCCTGACAAAAATCCGGTTGACTGCACATTTTTGCAAAGTTAACAATTGACGGGACGAACTGAGTTGTTGCATAATGCAGAGCATGGAGGAGGCACATGATGATTATAGTTCAGAGGATGAAGTTAGAGGAATGGATGTCCATTTGGGAGTTGAAGGAACGAACTCCAATGGCCATGGAGAAGAGATAGATAAAGAAGATAGCCTAAAGAAACTCATTAAAAAGTTGTAGAAAGATGTACAAACTCACTGAGAAGATAACAAAAAGATCATGAAAGCTAGGGAGCAACAAGGAGAATTCAACGTGAATTTGATGCAGAGACTGGAAAGAACAGAAAATAAATTGGATAAGGAGAGTGGCTCAAGCAAATCAGGAAGTCCAAGAACAACAAGAAGTATTAGCTGGCATCATTAGCACTCCTCGAGGCATTCCAATAAGAGAACACACAACAACTCAAGTCCATCCCCTATTAGGAAGCATAAGAGGTCTGGGGAAGATGAGCTACGAGGGGAAATTAACAAAATCAAACCTCCTACGTTTGATGGGGAGCACAAGAAGGATGAAGATGCAGAGACATGGATGTTGGGCATGAGAAAGTATTTTCAATTGCATAATTATTCTTCTCATGCGGAAGGAATAATTGCCATCTATCAACCCAAAGGGAAGTCATCTGTATGGTGGGATCAACTTGTGCAAGTACATCATTTCAGAGAGAAGAATGTTACATGGAGGGAATTCAAGAGACATTTTGAAAGGAAGTACCTAACTAAGAGGTATTATGACAAGAAAATAAAAGAGTTCTTTGAACTCGAGCTGGGAAGTCTATCCATTGATGAGTATGAAAGAAGATTCTTGGAGTTTTTGAAGTATGTTTCCTTCATCAAGGCCGAGACAGTTAAGATTCAAAGGTATCTAAGTGGGCTTCCATCTTCGATCAGCGAAAAGATCCAATATGATGATCCTAAAACTATGGAAGAGACCATAAGGAGAGCAAAATGCTTATATGATCAACAAAAAGAGAAGCCTACTTTCCAAAAAACTTGGGAAGACAAGAAGAAGTTTAAGAGGGAACAAAGGCAGAAGGGAAACAAACCACCATTTTTTAGGAACAGTCCTCAAGGACAACAAGTTTTGAGAGAGCCCGGGATGGTTGAAGTAGGTGGGAAAAGGCCAAAGCAGATATCTATGGAATGTTGGGGTTGTAAAGGAGATCATAGGTATAGAGATTGTCCTCACAGAAAGGACAAGATGAGAGTTGTTCATAATGTTCAGAAATCTGAAACAATGTACGACATGGGTAGGAGAGTACCAAGAATATATGCAGCCTTAGACAACAAGCAAGCTGAGTTTCAATCACACATGATTGAGGTTGAAGGTATGATCAATAACCATGCCTTTACTATTTTAATAGACTCATGAGCTAGTCATAGTTACATAGATCCTAAAGTTGTGGAAAGATTATGCTTGCCGAGAAGTAAGCATGATAAATCTTGGTTGGTACAGATGGCTACAGGAGCCAAGAGGAAAGTTGTTGAGTCGGTTAAATCATGTCCAGTGGGCATGAATGGACTAAGTACCAAGGCATATATGAATATCTTGCCTTTAGGATCATATGATTGCCTAATTGGCATGGACTGGTTGGACCAACACCATGCCATTTTAGACTGCCATAACAAGGCATTCACTTGCTTGGATGAGGAAGGAAATCGGAGAGCAGTCCAAGGAATTCCGAGGGCAATTGCTACTAGAGAAATTTCAACAATGCAGTTGAAGAAATGCTAAAAGAAAGGTTGTCAAATATTTGCAGCTCATATGGGGGAAGAATCTAAGGATAAGGGCCAATTATGGAGGACCATACAGTCCTAGAAGATTTTGAAGATGTGTTCAAGGAGGTGCCAGGACTACCTTCAAGGAGAGATATTGATTTCTCTATAAATTTGATGCCTGGAGTAGCCCTAGTGTCAAAGACTCCCTATAGAATGAGTACACCAGAGTTGAGGGCACTGCAAATGCAACATGAAGAGCTTCTGAAGAAGGGGTATATCTTCCCAAGTGTATCCCCTTGGGGTACCCTAGTCTTGTTCATAAAGAAGAAAGATGGAAAAATGAGGTTGTGCATTGATTTCAGACAGTTGGACAAAGTGATTATAAAGAACAAGTATCCCTTACCAAGGATTGATGATCTCTTTGATCAATTGAAGGATGCAAAGATATTTTCAAAGATAGATCTCAGGTCAGGTTACCATCAGGTAAGGATTAAAGAGGAAGACATTAGCAAGACTACCTTCAAAACAAGGTATGGTCATTATGAGTTCACAGTGGTTCCATTTGGGTTATCAAATGCACTTGTTGTTTTTATGTGCTTAATGAATGGCGTTTTCCGAGAATATTTGGACAAGTTTGTCATTGTATTTCTTGATGACATCCTTGTATATTCCAAGCTGAAAGAAGAGCATGAGCATCATTTGAGGATGGTGTTGCAAGTGTTAAGAGAGCATCAATTGTATTCAAAATTGAGAAAGTGTTCATTTTATCAAAACATAATTCACTATTTGGGGAATATCATATCGAAAAAAGGGATAGTCGTGGACCCTGAAAATATTGAGACCATTAAAGGGTGGAAATGACCTAAAAATGTAACAGAAGTTAGATCCTTCATGGGTCTAGCTAGCTACTATAGAAGGTTCATTGCAGGGTTTTCGAGAATATATCACCCCATCACTTCCTTGCAAAGGAAGGGGAAGAAATTTCAATGGACAGAAGAATGTGAAAGAAGCTTCCAACAATTGAAGCAACGGTTAATCAGTGCTCCAAATCTGAATATTGTAGATCCGAATGAATATTTTGTGGTTTGCACAGACGCATGTAAAGAAGGACTAGGAGGAGCCCTCAATCAGAATGGGTTTGTGATATGTTTTGAGTCCAGAAAATTGAAGGAGCATGAAAGGCTCTACGCCACTCACGATTTGGAGTTGGCATCCATTGTACACGCTCTAAAGAAATGGAGACATTACCTCATGGGAAAGAGGTTTGAGCTCAAGACAGACCATCATGGTCTGAAGTATTTGTTTGATCAGCCTACATTGAAAGCCAGGAAAAGCAGATGGTTTGAATTCCTCTATGAATATGACTTTGATATCAAGCACATCAAAGGAAAGGAGAACAAAGTGGCTGATGCAATCAACATAAGAGTGCATGAATTGCATGCTATAACCATCAGCATGTATCGGACGGATCTTCAAGGAAGAATCTCTGAGGCTACAAAAGTTGATGCACAGTACATAGAATTGGTAACAAAATTGCAGCAAGGTAAAATGCAGCAGAAGGCCGAAGATTTCGAATTGGGAATTGATGGAATTCTCTTTTACAGAAATAGAGTTTATGTACCCAACTCTTCTTAATTGAAGAGTGTGATTTTAAAAGAAATGCACAATGTACCTTATGCAGGACACCTAGGATATCAAAAAACAATTTCAACAGTCAAAAGCCAATATTATTGGCCAGGCATGAAGAAGGAAGTTGTTGAATTTGCTGCCAAATGCTTGGAATATCAAAAGGTAAAGGTTAAGCATAGACACCCAACTGGTTTTCTACAGTTTTTAACCATCCCTAAGTGGAAGTGGGAAGTGGTGACAATGGATTTCATCATAGGATTTCCTAGAACAGGAAAGTAGCATGATGCAATCATGGTAGTAGTGGACAAGCTTACTAAAGTTTCCCATTTCATTCCATTGAAGACCACTCACAAGGAAACTAACATTGTTGATATCTATATGAGGGAGGTAGCATGACTGCACGATATTCCCAAGACAATTGTGTCTGACAGAGACCCAAAGTTTACCTCAAAGTTCTAGAGAGGACTATTCGAGGGGTTTAGAATGAACCTAAACTTCAACATAGCCTATCACCCCGAGTCAGATGGACAAACAAAAAGAGTAAACCAAGTGATAGAAGACATGCTAAGGATGTATGTGATGGAAAAACCATCTAAATGGGAACATTATCTACACTTGGTAGAATTTGCCTACAACAATGGGTATCAAGCATCATTGAAGATGAGCATGTTTGAAACAGTTTATGGTAGAAAGTGAAATACCCCAATAAGTTGGGACAATCTAGCTGATAGGGAAGTGGTTGGGTCGGAGTTGCTCAAGGAAATGGAAGAGAAAATGATGAAGAGTAAACAAAATTTGAGGGTTGCCCAAGATAGACAGAAAAGTTATGTAAACAAAGGCAGAAACCAAAGAGAGTTTAAAGTGGGTGACCATGTTTTCCTGAAGGTGAAAGCCAACAGAAGTTCCCTGAAGCTGGGAAGTTGATCCAAGTTGGCAGCCAGATTTTGTGGACCGTTTGAAATCCTAGAAAGGATTAGACTAGTAGCTTATATGATTGCATTCCTGCATCCATGACTGTTCATAATGTATTTCATGTATCATTGCTCAAGAAGTATATGCTTGATGTTAATCATGTGATTGATTGGAATGCGATCCTGGTGGAACAAGAAGGCACTTTGCAAGTGCAACCTGTGCGCATACTGGACTGGAAGAGAAAGGAACTCTGGAATCGAGTCGTAAAGCTTGTAAAGGTTCAGTGGACCTGGTACGGTCCCAAGGACGTAACATGGGAGCATGAAGATGTTATGCGGGCAGAGTACCCACATCTTTTTGAAGATTTTGGAAATATTTTTGTTGTTGTGTAAAGAGTTGCACTGAGGACATTGCAAAAATAAGGGGAGGGGATTGTAACACCCCAAGGTTGGGCCCCTACTGAATTGTAATTATGCTTATAGGCTGGTGAGTCGAGTGGTTATAAGTTGAGGGACTTATTTGTTTATTAGGCTGGTGAGCTAGATACTAAGGCCAATGAGCCTGATTTTGTATATGTAAATACACACATATCATTAATAAAATTACACTACTGCGTGTAGACCCTCCACGAAGAAAGAGTTATGGGGGACTAAGCTCCACTAGGTGGGGAAGTGGCTAAATGTCTAGGAATAGGGGCTAAGCTAGAGGGCTTAACTCTAAAGGAATAATATTACATTATTATTTCCTAGAAGCTAAGGTTTGATATAACCATGTTGTCCTAATTTCCTAGGGAAAAGGGGGGATGAGTGTTAGGTGGAACTCATGCGGCTTCAAGGAGACATGTGTCAACCTGAGCGCATGCAGTTTTAGTTGGGCAAGTCAACTCGTTCGAGGGTTCCCTCATGATACTCAGGAGTCTCACGATTCTCAGGACTGTCACGGATCCTTCACCATTGTCGTTTGTACTCTTGCGAGGTTAGATACCCTGGAAGAGAGCCACACTCCCCACGGATGCATGCGTGATTGTAACTTGTAGTTATTGGACGTCATCCTGTGTGTTTTTCCTGTGAATCCTGACGCATTTGTCTTCGCTTGAGCCATGTTGTGTCTTAGAGTTTGGTTGTTTCCACATTCAATGCCCATTCTTGTTTTCTGTTTCTATCGTCACCCGTGTGTTAGTTGAATGTTGTTGTTGTATTTCTTAGGAGTTGAATTGAAGAAGCAGGTTGTCATGCCTGTAAGAAACTCTCCCAGGTGAGAGAGTTTGTTGGGAAGTGAGTTCTCCTGGAGGGAGTCCTATAGAAGCTACAGTACTCTGAGACTTCTGGTCCAGCCTGTTGCTGAAGCCCAAGGTAAGGGAGGTGTAGTAGTCAATGGACTTGTATTAGTGAAGGTGTACCCTCCTGGGGTGAAGCAGGCATGTGGGGAATGAGGGTCTATGGGTTGTGGGTGTACATGGCTCCTGAGATCAAAGATCCTTCCTGTCGTTCTGTGTAACTTCCTTGTTGTCCTTGCCAAGCCTAGAATTCCCTTACCACCAGGAGTTTAGTCCCAGGTTAGGGGTGACCCATTGCTGAACGTGATGAGTAGCATGGTCTAAGGTTGGGAGGTTCGTGGAAGGTCTGGACACAGTTGGTGGTCACGTATTAAAATATAAGTACCAATTATTTGTTCGTTGTATGCTGTGTATTTGTATTTGCATTATAATTAATGAGTAATTCTTGTATATATATGTTGCATGTAGGTGTTAATGTTGCTTCCAAATGAACAGGTGTATGAGTAGGGTATTTTCATCTGTTTAATTGCATTAGATAGATATATATTTATATGTGTGAATACCATATGTTATTTCTATCTTTCGGTTAAGTTTTATATGTGATTATTTTCGCAAAGTTACTCAGTGGAATGGCCTGCCTGTTGTTAAGGCTGAGAATGTCACATAAATGGTATCAGAGAAGTAAAGGATAAGCAAGGGTTGCTTCGGTAGCGTTACCCGGTTGGGGGATGTTACATTTGTCATTGCCTCAAAGTTGATTGATGAAGTGGATTTGGATATTGTATCAGTTGATATATGTGGCATAGTGCTCGGGAGTCCTTATCTTTATGATAGAAAAACAGTCTTCTTTCGTCATGAGAACAATATCATCTTATTAAGAAGGGAGTGGAATAAATTGTTAGAGCCCACATCATGAGGGTAAACACAACACTTGTTAGTGCCAGAAAAATGAAGAGACTCACAAACACTAATAAGGGATATGTACTCATGGTCGTAAGGGAGAAAGATGTCAGAACATCCGATGCTTTCTAAGGATGTGATCCTTCTCATAAGAAATAATTAATTGATATTGTTTCTAAGTATGATGATATTTTCTAAGAACCAGATGGATTACCTCCTAAGAGGGAAATCCAACATGAAATACATCTTTAGCAAGATTCTCCTCTTCCTAATGTGGCATGTATAGGATGCTAGTTGTAGAGATGACAGAGATCAAAAAGCAGGTACAAGGCTTATTGGATCAAGGGGTCATTAGTCCCAACTCATCTCCTTGTGGTTCTTCGATCGTGATGGTGCCAAAGAAAGATGGCACATGGAAAATGTGTGTCAATTATTGAGCCTTAAATAAAATCACGGTGAAAAATTGATACCCTCTTCCTCGTATAGATGATTTACTTGATCAATTAAAGAATTTTGTTTATTTCATTATGTTGGATTTGTGCAATGGATACCATTAGATCAGGGTTGCAGAACAAGATGCATGGAAGGTTGCCTTTAAAACCAAACATGGATTGTTTGAGTGGTTAGTTACTCCGTTTGGGCTTTGTAATGCTCCGACAACCTTCATGTGTGTGATGAATGATGTATTCATGCCATTTATAGATGATTTTTTGATTGTATATTTAGACGACATTATTATATTTAGTGGGACTTGGGATGAACATGTAAGGCATGTAAAACAAGTATTGGAAACTTTGCAAAGGGAAAAGTTGTATGTAAAATTGTCCAAATGTGAATTTGGTAAGACTTCACTTGTGTACTTAGGTCATATTGTAGGAGGAGGACAATTGAAAATTGATCCTTCCAAGATTGATGTAATTGTAAATTGGCCTGAGCCCAATAGTGGAATTGAAATACAGAGCTTCTTAGGTGCAGTCCAGTTTTGGAGGAGATTCATTTCAAACTTCTCCTTTATAGCAACTCCTTTGCATGCCTTAACCAATGTGAAGAACACTTTTCATTGGGGAGGAAAGAAACAAAAAGTTTTCGACACTTTGAAGGAAAATATTAGTACCACACCAATATTAGCACTGTCGAATCTTCAACAGCCCTTCGAGATCGAGACAGATGCCAGCGGGTAAACCCTGGGTGCAGTATTGATGCAATATCGTAAGACTATCTGTTACCACTCTGAAACTTTTAACCAAGCTATTGTTAACTATCCTACATATGATAAGGAGTTGTATGCATTAGTTCAAAGCGTAAAGAAATGGAAGCACTACTTGTTAGGGAAGGAAACAATCATACATACAGATCATCAACCTTTACAGTATCTCTAAGCACAGATCAAACTGCAACAATATCGACATTACAGATGGATGGGTTTCCTACAACAATTTCATTTGGTAATCAAGTACAAAATGGGTATGAGTAACAAGGTAGTTGATATGATTTCTAGACCTCTTATTGTTGCTTCTATTATTTTGAAGAATACTTCTTTATCTCATGATAGATATATGGAACAATATGTCATTAATGAATATTTTAAAGAGGTATATGAGAAGCTAACCCATGGTTCACAGGTAGAGAACTATTTTCTACATGGAAAACTACTCTACCATCTTGGAAGGCTATGTATTCCTACAAGTGAACGAGTCCATGCAATATGTGAAGCACACACTTCTCTTGTGTCTGGGCATTTTGTGGTAGGAGAAACTATGGCTCATGTGCAGAGGTTTTGTTACTGGCCTTAGATGAAAGAAATTGCAACTAAATATGTAAAGGGGTGTGTGATGTGTTCTACTTGTAAGCCCACTAATAGAGAACTGGGGCTATACTCACCACTGCATGTTCCATCCCATCCATGGGAAAGTATCTCCATGGATTTTGTAGGGGGTTTACCAATCTCGAAAATGGGTCATGACTATTTGTATGTTGTAGTGGATAGGTTCAACAATATGTGTATATTAATGCCATGTAAAAAGGAGATCATTGTTGAGCAGACTGGTAATCTCTTCTTTCAGTATGTTTGGGTTCACTTTGGATTACCCACATCCATTATCTCGAATAGAGATACTCGATTCCTTGGGGATTTTTGGACAAGTTTGTGGAGAATGATGGACACCAATTTGAAGAGCAGCACTGCTTTCCATCCACAGACCGATGGACAGACAGAGGTTGTTAACCGAATAGTGGTACTTTTGATTCAAGGCTACTACAACAAGCATCCCAAGTAATGGGATGAATAGGTACCCTATGTACAACATGCTTACAACCGAGCCTTACAATCCTCCACTCATTGTTTGCCTTTTGAGACATGTTTTGGCTATTTACCTAAGGTTCCTTTGGACTTGATGTATGGGAGAGATGTCGATTCAAATGAAGAAATAAATGAAGATAGAGCCTGCAAGTTCATCCAGAGGATCCAACAGGTACATCAAGCAGTCAGGGAACAGTTGGAGAAAATTCAAGCACAGTATATAAGCTTGACATGACAAACACAAGGTTGATCATCAGTTCTAGGTTGGATACTAGCTATGGCTTCACATCAACAAGGAAATATTGAAGGGTGAAGGAAAGAAACTCAAGCCCATCCATTATGGACCCTTCACTATTTTGGAGAAAAGTGGTACCAATGCTTTTTGTCTAGATCTTCCACCTTATATGCACATCTACTCAGTTGTAAATTTATAGAACTTGAAACTTTTTGAGCCTCCCATGATCATGGATAAGGGTGAGGAAGTCTCAATACCTTCAGTTGATGAGTTTTCTCCTAAATACTTGGATGAGTTAAAGGAAGATATAATCCTGGACAGAAGGACGAGGACTTCACACATGGGTGATGCTGATTATCTTTGAGTAGGCTTAAAGGCCACACATCCAAGCAAGGCAAAGTGGATCGAGAAGGACAAGGTGAGGGAAATGTTCCCTCACTTATTTGTTGATTGATGAAATCTTTTGGTGGTCCAAAAAGCTCTCAGTGGGAAGGCGTGATCCAAAAAGGATCCAGAGAAGACTAAGGACAACTCAAAATTCGTAGAAGCAACTCAGGAAGCTCAGAATGGCCTCAACATACAAACAAAGGGGAAAAAATCAAAGTCCTCAAAACGCAATGAAATAAGCATCATCACGAAGAGCGCGTTGCAAGCTTTCCAACGATGTAAATGACTCGTCAAACAGAGTTACGGATCAAAAGATATTCGCGGTCAAAATTTTGGTCAACCTAGCTGATCTGAAAATAGTGGGTTGACTTGTTATGCTATGCAAGCACCCTCTACTTCATTAAAATAAAAATTTGCAGGACCTTGCTCCATGTGTTAAAATATGCAAGATAGATTATGTGCCAAGTTTATGCTTCTTCTTTTAAATGTTGATGTGTGAGGAAATGTTCTTTTAAATGGTTAAATATGTACTTTAAATAAATACACAACAACATAACTTGCAACAAATAAACCATCAAACTCACAAAAATAACAAGATGATAAAGGAGTTCACCCCTCTCTGGGCTACATCTCCTTGAGCCTCCATCAATGGACTTGGCTCTCTGGGATTAATTTGTCAAATATTCTTTTACAAGCTGCTGCTCAACTCCAATGGAAATACTGACTATACCATTGGGTTCAGAATACATAAAAACCCCAAAAATGACTAATAAAACTCTGAAAACGGATCATGGCTCATCTGGGCATGACCTTTTCTACATGTGGCCTTAAGATTCCCTGAGCTTCTCTTTGGAAAAAACACCTGTAAAAGTCCTTAAATGGATCTGAAACCTATCCCAATGTGTTCAGAGCATATTAATTAGCCAAAAATGATTATTCAATCACAGAAAACAAACATAGGCTCATCTGAGCATGACCTCAAACAATGAGGGTTTCAAGCTCCTTGAAGCTTCCTGAAACTTCAATGGTTAAAAAACTGCAAAATAAGTCTTCAAATGGATGTGAAAACAGTGCCAATGGATTCAGAACGTCCAAAAACCTCTAGCTGGGCTTTTACGACACTTCATTTGGCCAAAAAATGAAGAAGATAGGCCTCCTGCCATTCTCTTCCTTCAAGCTTGTTGTCTCTGGTTCGCCAAAACGCACCTCTGTGTGCTCAACCAAGAACACGCTAAAAAATTCGTGCTAAAACCTAGCGCACACGCGTAACCGCAAAACCAATCAAACTGTAGGATGATTAGGGTGCGCCCAGCCCCTAACCGCCAAGGTCATGGTCATGTGGTCTTCCATACGATCGCGCACTATCGAAAAAGGGGCTCCGTTCAAAGGCCGAATGGTTAAATGACAAGTGGCGGTGTATGGTTGGTGGGAAAAACCGTTTGAAATACCAAACCAACTCTCGCGCGCGCTCTGTGTAGAGTCATATGGTATAAAGTGTGACCGGGGGCTGAACGCCAATGAAATATGCGCACGCACAATATATAATGGTCATATGTATAAAGTGTATGCGACCGGGGCTAACTCCGTTTACAATATCCACGCCTTCGTATATACAATGGTCATATGGTACATATTACAACCATGGGCTAGGGCTAAGCCCCAGCCCGACCCCTCGCTGAAATGTAAACCATTCAAACTTAAATAGTTTTGAAACCATATGGTTAATAAGTAACACCGTGTGGTATGTTGGTCGGGCGGCCATTGTTAAAGCGCTGCCAAAGGGGGAGGTCCGGGGTTTGATCCCCATGGACTCCATAATATTTTGAACAAACAACCATTGCCATGGTGCCACGTGGCAGCCCACGACTGGGCCACGTGGCACCTCATAATTTTCCCATTAAATGCCACGTGTCGCAACATCACTCATCCACATATACCAATTTGAAACTACCACGTCAGCATATGCCAACTCAACGTATGGACATGCCACGTCAGTGTACGACCTCTGCCACGTTAGCATCCATACGGACTATACAGTCAGGCCATTTTTTTTACCTGTTTGGCGATTCGAAAATATCGCGATATCTCTCTCATCCGACATCTGTTTGAACCCAAACGAGTTGCATTGGGTTCGTGACGACGAGGGATACACACCCGTTCATTTTGAGGCAATTCCAAGAACTTTGATTTTTGAGCTAAATTTTGACCCCTGGTCCAGATTTTGGTCACTAGCCCAGTCAGTAGGGATGAGTCAACATCCGTATTGTTGACGTCAGCATTAGTATGACTGACGTCAAAATCTGTACAATATACATGGCACACGCAGAGGGTGAAACATTTCATGCTGATGTCAACATGGTGACGTGGTAGCACTAGAGGTTGCCACGTGTCACTCACTTTTTAGCATTTTTGGGTCAACATATGGACAAATGAGGAAGTGCCACGTGGAAGTTTGTACAACCATGTGGCAGACCATACGAGACGTGGCAGATTGATTGTGCAAGTGGATGGCATGGGCCAATGAAAGACTGCCATGTGTCCTAGTCATGGGCTTCCACGTGGCAGTGGGCAGATTTCTAATGAGCACCAGCAACAGAAAATAACAAATATATATATAAAAGGGGGGGTGGTTGGCGCCAACCCCCCAGTCCACCAAATTTATGTCTATCTTGCCACATCCGGCCACCAACAAACAGTCCGCCAACCATACCACTAAACTTAGCAAAGGTTGCGCTATATTCACACACGAAAGTGAATCTATGGTTAAAACAATATGGCAAAGGGAGGAGGCCCATGGGATTGACCCCAGGACCTCCCCCTACAATTCACCCTTCATACATATCCGCCAACCAATGGGCCAGATGAACTTGTTGGCTAATCTGCGCGACCATTTAGTTTAAGAACTGGCCTTTGCCAGTGCACGGAAGGGGGAAGGCACACACCAGTTTGTACTGGACATGGAATTCAATGTAGAAGTATTGTCATTAATGCATGTTGTAGGGAGGGAAACCGAGACAAGATTTCTTAAGGGGTTGAAAGTTCCAGACTCAGATCGAGGCATGGAGACAGTCATTTTTGGGTAATTCGATGCCACGAATTTAGTGGTGCTGTCTGTTTTCTTATTTGAGTAAAGATTCTACAATTTAACTCCATAATGAGGTATACTTATGTATTTTTCCAAATTATTTTGCTGAGTTAATAAAAAGGCCTACCCATTTGAGAGTAGGACCCAGAGACATAGTACACCAGGGAGGAACTCCGTTATCAAGTTTTTGTGTTCAGATTTGATGCTTATGTCTCTTCATTATTGAGATTTTCCTTCTTTATGGTGCACTTTAATTTATGCTCATTTAATACAATTCTTTATAAGTCAATTCGATGAAAAGATCTCCGATCAGAGGAGGTCCCGTTTTGGAAAAGGCATGGGAAACTTGGACCCATGACCTGAGATTCAAAGAGTTTAAATCTCTTCCTCTCATCATAAATTGGGGCATCTGGTTGGCTCAGAATGCAATAATCTTCAAAGACAAAGCTCCCCTTCCCAAGAAAACTGCAACCCAAAGTCTTTCCATCCTATCACACTTGCCACAATAAAAAAAAAGGTTCGGCTTTACAGTTGAATCAAATAGTGGCCATAAAAAATTCAAAGCCTTGGGGCTTAATTCGATGGGGCTTCTCAGAATCATACCTGTGAGGGTGGAATAGTACTCCATATCGTTGAAAACCATTATTTTCATCTAAAATTGGGGTTGGGACAGGGTACGAATAACTATGCTGAGCTACTGACTATGAAACTACTACTTCTATTCACCAAAGAAAAGGAAATACTTCACCTCCAAATTTTTGGTGATTCTATGAATGTCATCAACTAGGCAATAAAATTTCAACAGTGTCACAATATTTCTCTTCTCCCTATTATGGAGGACATCTTTCGTTTGTTGGAAAAATTTGACACAGTGGTTATCTCCCACGTCTACAGGAACATGAACATGGTAGAGGACACACTATCAAAAACAGGTCTTCCTCTAACTTTGGGTCAATGGCACATCACAAAATTCAAGGAAGATGAAACTCATGCCTTCTACCATCATCCCTTTATTGATGTTGTTATAGCAAGATTTGCCTCACCATTGTTATCTTGCACAGAGGGCCTTTTTCCATTTCCCCATGCAGACTTGTCATCCCTTTTTGATGAATCCAGAGCCAAAAATATACATTTTTCCACATATATTCTCCCTATTTGCTATACAAGATGCATATACGCTGGCTGCTCCACTACATCCCGCGTACATCGGGATTTGTGCCATAAAATACAAAAATGAGGTCGGGTTTCCATGTCACGACAAAAGATCTTTGATCCTTGGCCTTCCACATACTAGAAACGTTTTGACTCGACCCTTCATTTGTATTTTTAAGGCTATAAAAGAACAATTTCGAGCTATGGAAAAAGGAAGAGAAAGCATTCAACTTTGAGAGCAAAGTTACTGTGGAGAAATTACTTCATATTGAGTCTGCATCCCTTTGTCCCTTAAGTCTGAACATAGTGTTCAGCCCCCAAGCTCTTTCCCTATTGTTGAGAGAACCTCATTGACTCTCTCCTATGAGCTTGCCTTTGGTGAAGGATTGAAGTGGTGGAGACCCAGTTGGAAGGAACTTGGTTTCTTGGTTTCTAACTGTGCCGACACAGAAGTCTTTAATGTTGTCACTTTTGCTAATCAATTATTAATAGAAATACTCCTTTCCCGTCCTATTGGTATATTGCAAATGTATGATTATTATCCATGGGCATGTTTGTAATGTTTATTGATGGATTATGTTATCTAATGTGCTAACCCCATTATATCATCACTATATACTTGCTCTGCTTGTTTGTTAAGAACTTATTGTAGGTATAAAGCTTTGGGTCAAAGTGCTCAACGGTGGAACACAATCAAATGTTGGATCAAGGTAGGCCTCTTTCTTATCTTGCACATTAGTTCATATAACATATGTTGGAATTGAGTTGATTTCTGTAGTCATACATGTCTGTTGTAGTTTACCCTTGGCCATAGAGAGTTTTTCCCTCGTAACAGAATTGGCAACTCCACTGGGGAGAGATCTTCCTTCTAAGGGTCGAAGTACTTTTTCTTCTTACATTTCTCTTTTTCCTTTGTGTTTCTTGTCGTATCACTGCTTGACATATTCTGTTCACTTTGGGTCTAAGTTTTCAGCCTTTTTGCCTTTGCCTGGCCTTGTTTTAAAGCATATACGCTCATTTTTCCCTGACAGTTGCGTATACTCCCTTGTTGTCTCACTGGAGGATGCGTATATACGCCATGTTCTCCTGAACAGTCGTGTATACCACTTCCCTTTGCTTGTTTGCTTGGTTTAGTGATTACTGGGTGAAATCTGATGATTGATGAGCCTTCTTAGGTCTCCGTAGTGCCTGTTGAGTTTCTCTAGGTTGACGAGAAACCTGTTGGGAGTTGAATTTTTGGGCGTAGTCTTTCTCTTTTTTTTTCATCCTTGTTTGTCCTTGAGCCCTGGGTTGTTTGCTTAGCTACTTGGTGTTCTACTTGAGTTATTTCATTTATACACAGTAGGATTTATATATCAGGTTGCTTTACAGTCCATGCATTTTCTTTTTAATATATTGAAAATACAAAAAAATAGGCATTTTGCATTGGTTAACATTTTCGTCTTTGAACCTTTACCATTAGCTAAAGATTGCATTTTACTTTTGAATTGCAGAGTTGAAATTGAAAATTGCACTGCTTTTATTAGCATATCATTCATTGAAATGTTAAAGATAGACTTTGCATTATATTCATATTCATTTTCTTGCTGAGTCATAATATCATGAGTTTTGCCTCCATACCATTTTGAGTAATCACGACCAATAAAATTTACGCTTTAAACTAAAATTGATGAGTCACGATTTTATATTTTAGGGTGCACAAACTAGTCTAGGATTTAGTGCCTTGAAATAGGATTTTGTGAGTAAACTTCTCCAAGGCAATTAAATCAACATATGTGTCTAAGATAGGGAGTTGAGAAGTCCATTGTATAATTGGTAATATCAGGAGGCTCCACTCACACCGAAGTTAATCACGAGGTCGCGTGAAGTTAGTTGAAGGTATAACCCCTGGATACTCACCTAGCGTCAAAGATATTTCTGTGGATTTATTCGTATTTGGGGATCTTGCTAGTACCCATACCTCTGTGAGAGGCGGTGCTTTCAAGGTTTCGGGCTTTGCTACCCTGCCCATACAGTGATTCAGACTTACGACTGCTCGTCTGTGCATCGGTTATACAGTGGTTTATTAGTTGCTTGACTTAGGTATCTCATAGGTTACTTGCAGGGGTTATTATGCTTGTACCCTGGGTCAGATAGGGGTCGGACAACACACAACCTTTATGGAGGATTATCTCTCCAGGGGGATCTAACCGACTGGTTTTTAAGCCCACGAGGGCCCCTATAACTGATTCTTTTACCTCCAAACTTTAGTAGGGAGTCTCAAGTCCCTCTTGGATGAGACATACCTTCTTTAGCGAGGGAGGCCACTCAACCACTTTAGCCCGTTTGCATGCATATTGGCTGTTTGAATTTTTGGTATGTTCTTTGATTATTAGTTGACCATAAGATTTCATGTTGAGTCTTTGTTATCATGGATAATGGAGTTCCTTTTTCTCCCTCATTTACTGCTACCCACCCCATGACGTTCATGGGGGAAAAATACATCCGCTTTTTATAATGGTATGAATAATTATGGTACTCGGTCAATGCCTTGGTTCTCTAATCATTTTTCTCATGGTATGTCTGATATGTCTTCTCACTTGCCATCCTCTGTCTTGCCTCCTTATGCGAATACAAGTTTTGGGTCTGGGGGAATGATGCCTCCTTATCCCTCTCTGTTTGGTGGGATTCATATCCTTCAAACACCTCTTATGGTAGGAGGTTGGAATCTTCCTTCCTACGAATCCACTATGTGAGAAGTAAGTGCCCAAATATGCAATCATTCTACTTATTACACTTCATCCACTCATCCTTCTTTTGCCATGTCGGTTCCTACGAACACTTTTCCCATGGTTGACCTCCATCTGTCCTCTGGTGTTTCATCCGGGGGAAGTTATTTTTGTAGTATGGGAAACCCCCTTCATGAAGTTCCTTCATCTGGGGGCAACATATATCCTCACATGAGTAACCCTTGTCATCACGCTTTCTCTTCGCAAGCAACTTCCTCAGTGTTGATGCCCCTACAACCCTCTATGAATCAGTATGGAGGAGGATAATATCTTTCCGTACAGGGACACGATGTAAACTAGGATCCTTCCTGGCCTGCAATCTCTCAAAACCAATCTTTCCCTAGAATTTGGTCTCAAATGTCGCAATTCATCACTGCCGCGAGTACGGTCACTGCTAGTCATATTGGAGCTCCATCTCCTACCTTTGCTAGTTAGGTTGGAGATTGGACGACAACCTATGCAAGTCACGTTGAAGACCTGCAACTAGCCACTGCAAATCATGCTGGAGGCACTAGTCCAGTCACTGCATGTCATACTAGCATTATATCACCAACCTCTGCTAGTCATGTTGGAGATTGGTCGACAACCTCTGTGAGTCATGTTGAATACCTGCAACCAACCACTGTAAGTCATGATGGGGGCACATGTCTGGTCACTTCTAGTCACACTCCACATACATCACCAACCTATGCTAGTCATTTTGGGGATCCATCGCCAACCTCTGAGAGTCATGTTGGAGATTTTCTACTAGCATTTGCAAGTCATGTTGGGAGCATGTCACCAGCCACTGCAAGTCATGCTAGGGGCATTCATATGATTGAGAAGCCTAGACGTCTCAGACGTAAGCCTAGATTCCTTTGCAGGACTTGTGAAGGAAGTCACCTTACTTGTTTGTGTCCTTTTATTGTTGGGATACCAGAAGTGTGGGGATCAACTAAGGGCCCTTCGGGTTCTGAGGCATCTATGGTTTCACAACACTCTATTCCTTCTTTGGTTGATACAACAGTCACGCTGATGCAATCTTCGGCTGACACCCCTTTTCCTTTAGGGGTTGATACGTCCTTTGACCTTGTTGTCTCACATCCCGTTCAACATGTGGCCATGTCGATGCAATCTTTGATTGAAACCTCTCCTGTGTTCGGGGGCGATGCATCTCTTGACCTTGTTGTCTCGCATATTGTTCAAGCAATGGTCATGTCGATGCAATCTTCAACTGACAACACTCCTGTTTTTTGGGGTGATGCACCTCTTGACCTTGTTATCTTGCATCCTATTCAACCAATGGTTGAGGAAGTAGTCGTATTGATGCAATATTCGATCGACCCCACTCTTCTCTCAGAGAGTGAAAAGTCTAAGGAAGCGGTCACGCCAATGCAATTTTGGTCGATCCCGCTCTTCTGGTTCTGGTTCTATACCTTCTATGCCATGTCCTTAGCATTTCTATTACTTCACCTTCTGAACAAGAGAGAATTTTACTCTTCCCAAGTTCTCTCCCTCCAAGTCTTGATGAGGTTCCCTTTGATTGGGATGGTCTTGTGGGGTATCCAATGCCTCCACCTATGTCTTTTCTAGGAAGAGACATTATCCGATATAACACGGAGATGATAACCTTCGTTATCACTTTTTCCTCCTCGACTTAGAGATCTTTGGGTCTTCCCAAGCTTGTGTCGGTTCTTCATAAGATACCGACATTCCACAGAAGGTCTGCACGGGAGCCTTGGCCTCCCCCATGGCTTGCCGCCTAGAATCTTCCTAACGAGTCTGAGTTAAGATATTTTCCGACTCGTTCAAAAAATGAAAAGATTGCCTAGTGATTTGTCCCTTTCACACTTGTTAAATTGGACTTGAAAGGTCGTGAGTCTTAGTTAAGCTCTTTTCAGACTCCTTTTCTAAAAACCGAAAATATTTCCGAGTGATTTGTCCCTTTCACACTCGTTAAATTGGATTTGAAAGGTCATGAGTCTTAGTTAAGCTCTTTTCCGACTCGTTATCAAAAATAGAAAAGATTGTCGAGCGAACTTGTCTTTTTCACACTCGTAAATTGGATTTGAAAAGACGTCTATTTGGCACAAGTTTATCCATTTTTCACACCAAGTAGACTAAAAGACATAAAAAAAGACATCTTTTGGCGTTAATTTGTGATTGCATCTCATACCCTCGCTTGCAGTATTGAGCCTTTAGCCGGTTCTCTCTTTTCATTATAAATGGTCGCCTGAGCAGTTTTTGCATCCTCAACCAAGCAGAGCCTTGTTTATATCCTTCGCAATTTGACACCCTATACCTTGGAGGGAACATCACCCCGAGATTCCATCTCCTGCATGCATTCCCTTGCATTGAGCATAGGTACGTTCCACTACTGGAACTAGTTTTGCTTACTTGCAACATTTGTTCCCTCCTCTATATCATAGCATTCATTTGCTATGAAAAAAAAAGACGGGCGGGAAGGGAGTACTATATTGTAATTGGAAGCAGTCATGTTGCCTTTGAACATAGCACAAAGTTAATGATTCCTTGCGTCATCATAATTTTGGGTTTAACATGGCCTTAGGAAGTTGATCTAGTTACAGAGTTTTCTCTACCGACTGGTTACTCTTCCAGTCCCCATAGAGAACATTATTGATGCCTCCTGCATCTAATAGTCACATCATTGAGTCTATGCTGCCAGAGTCCACCATATGTCTCATGATCTTGTTCAAAGGAGGCCTATCAACTTGTGTTGGCCACTCCTCAGAAATCTTGACTTTGCATGTCGGCCATACCCTTAGTTTGTCTCAGAATCACATGATATTATGGTCTTATCATGCACCCTGGCCCTACTTTAATCATCGATAGGAAACCTTGAACCCAACAATCGACACTTCATCATTGGTCGTTGACTGGGTGGTTTCCCTTGTGTTCGACGACAAGACATCTATTCACACTTTGGGATTCGTGCAGTGTCTTGGTTTCCATTAGCCTTATTGGTGGTTTCCTTGCCTTTGTCAGCAGTTTTCATCATTGGTTGCTATTCAGAGGGTCTTTTTCATGTACCGGTTGCATTTGGCACATGCAAAAGACACATAGGGTCGTTGGTTCCTGAACATGTTCTTCGTCCGATCTCCACCAAATCATGAAGCTCCTGCTTTGTTCCTCGTGCTGTCTGATGAGAGATTCCTTAATGCTCTCCTTTCAACGGGTCTCTTTCCATCGACTTCAGCTCATTTATTCTGGATATGGGACCTAGAGTTTTGTGAGTGCCTTGAGGCTTGCAGTCATTAGTGACAGGCTCTCTCGCCATTGACATATGAGAATAAATCAATGTCTCATGATCAATGGATTTCTCAAGTGTTCGACACCAACTCCTTTATTCGCACTTGTAGAAATGTACTCGGTGCCTTGATACCTACTTTCATTATTGGTAGGTTGTCTCGTGTTTGTTAACGATATACCTCAATGACAGGTAATCAAACGATGTCTCATCATGTTCGACCTCAGCTCCTTTTTTCACATGATGTAGACTTGCACCTTGGCGGATTGTGTAGAAGACTTGAAGACATCACTATGTGGCCGCAACTTTCTTGGGACGTTGCTTCCCTTTCATTGGACCAACACCTGTTCAACTTTAGTGATCATGGGAGATCAGATTGTACTCCATGGTATACAGATATCTTCAGATTGATCTTGAGACTGGTTTCACTGGGCCTTGTTCATGACTATGGCAGCTTTTGGCATGCAACCACATTTGTATTTGCCTATTCATGGCCATGAACACTTGTTTGGTATATTTTCCACATGGATCTACATTGTATTCTTGGCAGCCATGTATGAAAAGTCAGTACATAATGTAATGAGCAATTGAGTTCATTCAGTTGGTTCTCTACCACTCCACTTATGGGTTATTTCTAATGTATTTCGGCCATCGCAGATACTCCTATGATCTCACATATTAGGGGACATCTGTTATAGCAAGATTTGCCTCACCATTGCTATCTTGCACAGAGGGCCTTTTTCCATTTCCCCATGTATACTTTTCATCCCTTTTTGATGAATCCAGAGCCAAAAATATACATTTTTCCACATATACGCTCCCTATCTGCTATACAAGATGCATATACGCTGACTGCTCCACTACAACCTGCGTACATCGGGATTTGTGCCAGAAAATGAAAAAATGAGGTCGGGTTTCCATGTCACGACAGAAGATCTCTGATCCTTGGCCTTCCACATACTGGAAATGTTCAGACTCAGCCCTTCAGTTGCATTCTAAAGTCTATAAAATCACAATTTCGAGCTATGGAAAAAGGAGGAGAAAGCATTCAACTTTGAGAGCAAAGTTACTCTAGAGAAATTACTTCATATTGAGTTTGCATCCCTTTGTCCCTCAAGTCTAAACACAATGTTCAACCCCCAAGCTCTTTCCCTATTATTGAGTGATGCAAGAGAATCTCTCCATGTCAGCCAGCCAACCACGTCAACGCATGCATTCAAAGCTGCAGAGAGGCGCATCCCTCGTCTTCCATTTTGAATTTGAATGTAATTTAATGTTAGGCTGTTGAGCCGTGAGGCCGTGCTATGTGCACAGGTTGTAGGTAGATAGGCCTTTAATGTTTGAAGGCTGAGATCTAGATCCAATTCTGGACTAGACAACCCATTCAATGTAATTGAATAGGGTAGGTAGGTTGGAGGGAAGAGCTCGAAGAGCCCCCTCATGTAAAAGATCAATTTTGATCTCATTTTAAAAAGTAGTTGTAATAGTGGGAGTATGCACAAGAGAGAGTGAGTGTGCAAGAGAAGGAGCCGAAACCTTGTTACAGGCCGTGCTCAGGAACACCTTGTAAAAATAGGCATTTGCCATTTAATACAAACATCAGTTTTTCCTGCATATTTCCTGTGTTGAATGAATGTCTGTGTGTGTTCAATTTATGTTGTAGATGTATGCTAGACATTTGCAGGGAGTTGTTTTGATTTCAGGCTTGAGAGGTTCTTTGTGGTTTCATGCCAGGAGGGCGTGACAAAGTACTGTGGTCTCTGGATACCAGTGCAAAGATGCACTTCTAAACTCTGCGGAGTCAGACAAAGATGTGTCAGGTGGGCACAGAAACTGGAATCAACAATTCAGAGGAAGACCTTTGAGGTTGTTGAACACCTCAGGAAACAAGGATGTGGAAGAGCATAGTTGCAGACATAATCTCTGAGGAGTTCTGTAAATCTCTACCAGGTGGGCATCGAACAGGTGCAAGGGGTGCACAGAGGAAGGACCCTGATGTGAGTTCAACTGAAGTCAGAATCACTAAGGATTCTGAGATCTCTGCCAGGAGGGCATTGAGCAAGTGCATAGGGTGCACAGGAGAGAATAGAACTGTTGGATGTTCTGTAAGAAGATACTCTACCAGCTGGGCATTGAGTAGATGTGCAGATAGGCACAGAGAGGAAAAGAACTCTTTGAGTTCTGTGATTTAAGGAAGAATCCACCGAAGGATCTTCGCAGGGTTACTGAACACCCTGAAGGACTCAACAATCGGGTTGCTTGAGCTGAAGAGGGCCAGGAGGGCATTATATTCTTCGTCTGAAGGAGAAGGGAAAAAGGATAAATCCCTTGGGGGTCTAAGTATTTGATAAGCTCAGAAGAGATAGCACCATGCGTGTAAGGACTCTGCAGAAGCGCAGAAGTCGTAGAATCCCTCAAGGATTCGAGAGTAAAGATCAGGAGGAATAGTGTTTTTTCGGTGAACGGAGCCACAGCTACAAGGAATGCAGAGGCCAAAGAACTCTTTGAAAGATTTCAAAGTTCCCAAAGCTCAGGAGGGATAGCGTTTTTATACGCACAGGTGAGGACTCAAGTCGTAGAGCTCGCAGAGGAAAAGGAGCGAAGGTCGAGGCCTTCGAGAATTTGAAATTCTTCCAAGTGTTGGAAGAAAAGCGCCAAAGCTCGGGAGGAGCAACAGCTACCGTCGGATCAGCCGAGAGAATCTGGACCGTGGATTCGTGTCCAAGCAGCATAAGAAAGGCGCAAATGGAAAGACACATCTGAACCTTCAGATCTCGAGCGAACAACCGACAGTCGTTGGATCTGTTGAGAGCAGCTCAAGGTTTAAATCCTCGTAAGCAGAGTGAAAGTCCTGAAGGAGTTCGTATCGGGATATCGGTGTTCGGGAGTTCGGGAGTCCGGAGGATGAGAGTCCGAGTACTCGACCTCAAAAATCGCAAAATTGCAAAAGAATCTGAGCCGTCCATTTGCGGGAGGACGCGTGTCACGGAATCATCCATTTCGGAGATTCGGGCATCGGGACTCATAGAGGTGAGCATCCTGACTTCGCGAGTAGCGAAGTCCCGAGGAAATCTGAGTCGTCCGATTGGAAGGACACGTGTCACAAGATCCTCTCTATCGGGGATTAAGACATCGGGGTTCAGAAGAGGAAGTCTTTCGACTTCGTGAGTAGCGAAGTCGCGAAAGGATCAAGACCGTCTATCTGGAGAGGACAGGTGGCAGAGATCTAGGGATCTCGCGAACTCAGAGATTCGCAGGGTGAGAGCCCAAAGATTGAGTGCTCCAAGCTGCGAAGTCGCGAAATCGCGAGGAGCGAGGACAACCATTAGATCCAGAGAGCGGGAGGACCGTTGGATCAGGAACCCCATCGCAATTCGCGTATTTGGGGGTTCGAAGGTTGAAAGGAGTTGTTCTCGACATCAAAAGTCACGAAGTGTCGAGAGCCGAGGCACGAGTGTGGACGCATGGCAGAACCTCAAGGTAGGGCTCGCGCGATAGACAGGCGGACACACGTCACCTATTGGAAGGAGTCAACACCCCGTTGACTTCTCGCATCTTGGAGATTCACAGGACAAGAGAGTGAGGGTTCAATGCTTCAACCCGCGAAGTTGTGAAAAGCGAAAAGCGTCAAGGGAGGAGTCAACTCGGTGTTGACTTATCGCGTCTCGGGAGATCGCAACAAGAGGGCACGAGAGTTGACCCACGCACTCACGAAGGAGCGAGTAGCGAGAGGGGCTAGCAGTTAAGCTTAGCTGGCGGTCGTGCAAGGGAGGCACTGACAGAAAGGAGCCAAAACCATTTCGTGGTTTCGGGTTTCGTGGGATTGGAAAGGAGGAGTTGGAAGCTTCGACTCGCGAACTCGCGAGATCGTGAGTTATGATAAGTGACTTTGGAATTGAGCCTTGGTCACCGTGCTGTGGTCGCACGGAGAAGGGGAGCTTATGCCTAGTGTTGTTCACACAGGGAAGCCACCAAAAAGGACCAGTGGATCGATAATTGCAGATTCCAGTAGGGAATCTAAAGAGCCGATTCGGCTCCGAGGAGACAAAGAACGATCCTGTGAGCGGATCTCGGCCCCGAGGGCCGAGAGGACTTGCGTCAGAGAGGGAACCTCACTGACTCTCTCTTATGAGGTTGCCTTTGGTGGAGGATTGAAGTGGTGGAGGCCTAGTTGGAAGGAACTTGGTTTCTTGGTTTTGAACCGTGCCGACACAAAAGTCTGTAATGTTGTCACTTCTGCTAATCAATTATTAATAGAAATACTCATTTCTCGTCCTATTGGTATATTGCAAATGTATGATTATTATCCATTGGCATGTTTGTAATGTTTATTGATGGATTATGCTATCTATTGTGCTAACCCTTATATCATCACTATATGCTTGCTCCACTCGTTTGTTAAGAACTTATTGCAGGTATAAAGCTTTGGGTCGAAGTGCTCAATGATGGAACATCATCAAACATTAGATCGAGGTAGGCCTCTTTCTTATCTTGCACATTAGTTCATATAGCATATGTTGGAATTGAGTTGATTTCTACAGTCATACCTAACTGTTGTGGTTTACCCTTGGCCATAGAGAGTTTTTCCCTCGTAACAGATGCCCCAGAACAACTGCAGGAATGATTCTCTTTCTTCATTCACTTTTTAAACAGTCACTTGGTCAAAGTAATTTGGACACAAGAAGTTTCTTACCATATGTTTTTTGACAAACAACAATCACCAACTTTTCACAGCATATAATATTCAAAACAGAGAAGATTCTTACCATTTGAAATTTCTGCAAGCAAAAATCACTAGCATTTTCACGAGTCTGTAATACAAGCACTTATGTGGCTATTAAACAGTCAATTTATCTCTTACAAAGAGTTTTTTTCCCATTTTGTTCTGGGTGCTGTAAATAATAGGCTATCATTTTGTTTTGGGTGCTGTAAATAATAGGCTATCATTTTACTCTTAGAAAGCCTCTTTCAAGGCATCTTTTCTCAGCATAGAATCAAGGACCTACCCTCTTTGTGATGTGCTCATAGAAGCACCTACAAAATGTAATTTTGTTTCTAAGGATGAATAAAATTAAGCTTTTTTCCATGGAAAAAAAAAAAACCCACTTAAACTTTAAATGAAATTCATTTAAATTAAAAACCATGTTAATTTTTTTTATATCTTTTATATTAATTAACTTATACTTTTAGATTAATCACCTACTCATAATTATTGTATTCTTAATAAAAGAGTATTCAACTTATAAAACACATATATATTAAATTTTACATGATTTAAAATAAATTAAATCTTACATAAAACATAATTATTAGAAAAATTTTAAATTAAAACATTAATTATTAGAAAAATTTTAAATTAAATTTTAAGTAAAACATAATAATTGGAACTATGTCTATAATAGGATCTCTACCACAGCACAGAGCAATTTCGTGCCTCTTTCACCCTCATGATTTTTTGTTGTTGGTGCGTTTTCCCTTTTTTGTTAAAGGTTCTCAGGGCCATGTTGTGTGTATTTTTATGTTTGAATTGGTGATTTTGATGTTTAGTTATAATCTTTTACATGTTTTTTCTTATTTTGATGTATAAATTTTTGCTTTTCCATTATTCTGGGTTCATGTGTACTTTGGTTAGTTTTTCTGATTTCGTATGATTTCCAAATTTGGTCTCGGTGTAGTTATTTTGGGTTGTAGTTTTTCGTCATTTTTCCATGCAAGAAATAGAGGTATCTGCTATTTCATGATCGTGATCTCAGTCTGGGCAAGGGTACATAAGGTATGATCACATTTCCAATATTTTTATAGCTACTATTTCTTTATAGTAATTGAATTCTGATCGATATGAATGCAAATGCACAAAATGAGATGTGAGCAGTGGTCTCTGGGAAATAAATACAACAGAGAGGGTTCTACACCACCATTAGTTTTAACTTGCAACTTAATTGTGATCTTCCTCTTATTTTCTTGTACCACTGCATTAACTGAGTGGCTGTTTGCTATTACTGTCTTTTTTTTCTTCCTCTTAATTGTGATCCTCCTCTTATTTATCCTTCAACCCTTAATATGGTGTATCCTTCCATCCTTCCTTTGATGGGTTGATCTAACACGTCACTACAACACAGTAATTATAGCATTTATCTAAATAACCTTAGGAATGTATATGGTTTCATAGAGTTGTTGTAATTTCTCTCATCTTTGTAATTGTTTTATGAGGAATTGTTTGCTCCCATAGTTCTTGGATTTCTGTTCAAGCCTCATACCTGTTTTGAAGCGCTGTATTTTCAGAGTTGTTTCCCTCCTCTTTGGCTTTATGGCTGCTTGTTTCAGGTTCTTGCATAGTTCTTCTTGTTTGAGTTGTTATGCTGTCTTGGACCTCCTTCTCTCATGGTTGTTTAGCTTGTTTTTTTCTTTTCCTTTTTTTAATGATGGGTTTCTTATATATTTTCTGGATAGTTTTGTTGAAACTAAAAATTTTATACAAGATTGATAGATTTATAATGTTTAAACTTTGAAAAATTTTGTTAACTTTTTTTCGTAAAATTATTTCCCCTTCAATGAGTTGATGCAACACATCATTATAGAAGAGTAATCATAGCGTAGATCTTAAATAGCTCTAGGGATATATATGATGTCATAGAATTATTGGAATTCATCTATTTTGTAACCGCCCTTTTAATAGTTGTTTGCTCTATAGTTCCTTTTTCTGTTTTAAGCCTCGAATATGTTTTGAAGCTTTGGATTTACAAAGCTAGTTCCCTCTTCTTCTCCTTCATGGCTGCTTGTTTCAGCTTCTTATTGGGTTCTTCTTGTTTTGGATTTGTGGTTGTTTTCTCCCAAAGACCTACTCTAATGAGCTTCTAATTTTTATGTGATTTTTTCCATTTTATATGGACCACTTATTATGATGTTTAATTTTTCCGATGTATGGCTTCTGCTGTATGATTTTTATGTATTTGGTAATTAGTTTTCTAGATGGTATTGTTGTACCTAAAAAATTGATAGAAGGGTATATTTATCCTGTTTTAGCCTTGGGAACTTTTGTAAACGTTTTGTGAGTGAAATTCATCAGTAATCATTTTGTGAATATGATGATGGTGTTTGCCTTTATATATATTTTTAAATTGGACTCTTAGTCTTCTTCTCATTCTGCAGCCTTAACTGCTATGTTCATGCTTATCAGTTTTTTAATATGTTTTACCTTCGTTTCATCCATGTGCAATTCAACAAATTACTTGTTCTTTAGAGTCGCTTGTATTTGGAATTTCTCTCTTTTTTTTAATCACTTTGTTAAGAATTGTTTACCCTATCGTTCTTTTATTTATGTTTCAGGCCTCATACATGTTTTCAATCATCTCTTTTATGAAGCGATAAATTCCCTCTTCTTTCCCTTCTTGGCTGCTTTCCTTGGAAGCTTAAATTCTCTCTTCTTCTCCTTCATTGTTGCTTTCCTTGGAAGCTGAAATTCTGTTTTCTTCTCCTTCATTGTTGCTTTCTTTGAAAGCTTAAATTCTCTTTTCTTCTCCTTCATTGCTGCTTTCCTTGGAAGCTTGTTTGAGCTTCTTGTTGGGTTCTTGTTTCATGGTTTCTATCTTCCTTCTCTCAAGGGATTTTGATTTCATGTCATTTTTTCTATTTTATATGGGCTGCTGATTTGGACGCGTACTTTTTTCTTATTCCTCATTATGTTGTTGTACCTGTTTTGAAGCTCTGCATTGACAAAGCTATTCCCCTCTTCTTCGAATCCAGTGGCTTTTGATTTTCATGTCGTTTTTTCTATTTTGTATAGGCTGTCGATTTTATGTTTCTTTTTTCTCATGATCGCTGGTAGTTGTTGTTATGATTTTTATGGGTTTGGTGTCTGCTTTTCGTGATAATATTGTTGGATGTGAAAAAATTAGATCAGGGCATATTTATCTTGCCTTGAAAACTTTTGTAACTTTTATTGATGAAATTCTTTCATAATTATTTTGTAGGCATGATAATTATTTTTGGCCTTTTTAACTGATTTTTTTTTAAGCAGCCTTAATTGCTCTGTTCAAGCTTTTATTGGGTTTTTTTCATATGTTTTTTGTGCATTTTATTCATGTGCAATTGAACAAATTACATATACCTTGGAGAAGCATGTTTCAACATACCCACAACCTATATGTGAAGAGTAGCATGTATTAGGATCTGATGTACCTTGGAGATATGGAATTTCTTTTCTTTTTTGTATTTATGTTATGTTCAGAATTGTTTGCTATGTAGTTCTTTCATTTATGTTTTAAGCCTTGTACCTGTTTTGAAGCTCTGCATTTTCAAATCTATTTCTCTTTAACCCTCATGCCTATTTTGAAGCTTTGCATTTTCAAATCTATTTCCCTTTTCTTTGCCTTCACTGCTTTCCTGCATGACCGCTTGTTTGACCTTCTTGTTTCATATGCATGGTTGTTATAGTCTGATGGGATTTTGATTTTCATGTCATTTTTTTTTGTTTTGTATAGGCTGCTGATTTTGGTATTTAGTTTTTTCTTGTTGCCAGGAATATGGCTGACTGCTTGGTCTTGGTTTTTGGTTATTGTTTTGTGCGTATAAAGATGGTCCTTGCCCTTTTTCTAAGTATTATTGGATTTCAATAGTCTTTTCTTTCAGAAGCATTAACTGCTCTGTTCAACTTTGTTGTTTTTTTAATGTATGTTTCCTTGATTTCATCCATGCGCTATTCGACAATTTAATTGTAATGTATAGAGCAGTCGCATGTGTTTGGAGCTAACTTGCACTGGAATTTTCATTCCCGTGCGAGTTAAGGACATGGACTGGGGAAAAGTTCCATTATTCATTCAACAATTGCCCTGTTGCTTTGGTTTCTTGCAAAACATTTTCTTCTGGCTCTTTCCATGCTTCCCATCGAATCACTGGGGCATCCCTTTCCATCCTCTGAAGCTCTTTTTTTTTAATTATTGCTCCAGATTGGCACCTAATATTTGACTGTATCCCTTGCCATCTTTTACAGCCAAGACCACTGTTTTGTTTTATTTATCTACTTCAAAATTCCACCCAATATTTGACTAACCATTGACCATGATGGGCTTACAATTTTGGATAATTCATTGCAATGAACTAGAAGATTCTGTGGGAAGGACGCATGTGAGGGGCTTTCTACCTTACCCATCATTAACTCCTCTTCTTATTGCTATTCCCAAGCCTCAACAAAATTCACTATATACTAAGTGCATTCCAATAGATGAGAGAAACCTTCTTAATCCACTATTTCAAATTCAGAATATTGCAAGTCCTTGGACACTACAGTCTGATTCTCAGTCCAATCAATTATTTGGAAATGCCTCCCCTGCAACAGATATTTTGGGCTTCAAATGTCATTTGAAATTGCTGACCTATGTTCCTAATCCGTTATATGCTATTTTGATGATGTGTATTGCATTGGATGTTACATCAATTATTTCTGTGTATTGGGGTTATTTACTTTTTTATCAATTGTTTGTGAGTATCAGGGTTATTGGTATGTTACTTGATATGTGTTATGTCTCTTTTACACACGTTGAAGGTGAGTGATGCTGCATTTTTTTAAACATTCCCATGATTTAAAAGTGATCTTAAGGCATTGTCTTTACAATCAGACTGCCAAAGACCCTGAGTGATAGTAATCAGATTAAATGGCATTAATCATCATGGTCATTGGTCACTTAATGATCAAGAACATTAGGTTAATGGTCACTTAATGATCAATTCGAATAGGTGAGGTAGAAGATGGGAAGAAATCTTTCGTGCATAACAGAAAACCCACAGATTCCAGTGTTGCGATCTAACTTTGATACCATTCCATATTTCTCTTCAAGTTTGTCTCATCTCAGGTGTATCCCTCCATTCCTAACGGAGGAAAAAATCATGAACGGAGAGATAAATACATTATTTATGCAATACATGTCAAAAGATACGCTCAGCTTAGGTTTCAGCGAAGGATAGAAAAAGAACAATACATTATATTACGTTGTGAAAAGGTAGATGCAACCATTCACTTTGTTATGTTATCTTACTTTATAAGTTTAAGTTTATAGAGGTGTATATTTTTTCAAAATTTTTAGAATTGTTTTTCTAGTTGGAAATTTTATGATAACTTAGAATGTCAAATCAATCATTCACTTTGTTATGTTATGTTACTTTATAAGTTTATAGAGGTGTATATTTTTTCAAAATTTTCAGCATTTTTTTTCTAGTTGGAAATTTTATGATAACTTATAATATCAAACCAACATTGGAGATAGCCATTACTAACTGTCCTTAGTTATTTAAGGAAAACCAAATCACCTAAAATAATCTGCTTGTGGTTTGTAAAGAAATATATGAAATTTTTTATAATAATTTTTTAAAATATTTGTGAAACTCTCCTATATGAAATATATGAAATTTTTCACATTAAAAAAATATATAAAATTTGAAATAAAATTTTGTTACAATTGCAATATATTGATTTTTTAATTAATATATTAAATTAAACATAATTGATTTAAATTCAATATAAATAAAAAAATTATTTATATATTTTTATAAAATTTGAAATAAAATTTGGTTACAATTGCAATATATTGATTTTTTAATTAATATATTAAATTAAACATAATTGATTTAAATTCAATATAAATAAAAATTTATTTATATATTTTTAATATGTAAATAGTGAAATTTATATATTTAAATAATAAATTTGAATTTGAATTTCTTTTATAAAATCAAAAAATTATCTCATATGATAATAGTTTTTAAGTAAAATGTTTTTAGCTCTCTTTTATTTTCACAAGTTAATAAGTTATGAAGATAATTGCTTTTAAGTAAAATGTTTTTAGCTCTTTTTTATTTTCACAAGTTAATAAGTTATGAAGATAATTGAAATTATAAATATTGTAGAATTGAATTTCAATAAATATAAACAAACAAATTAAGTGGTTTTAGTGTTCCATTTTCTTAATATCATAAACATTTTGTATTTTTTCTTTCACAAAGGTTTTAAATATATGTATCAATGAATAAAAGTTAGCTATTATTTTAATTTTATTGATTTTCTTTTTCTAATTAATAATATAAGAACAAAATTATTTTTATTTTTTAACTTGAGATTAATAATCTCTTTATAATACAATAGTTTTTTCTTATTCTTTATTTTCTTTTAATACTATAAACTCTCTTTAAATTGAATAATGATTTTTCTTTAATATCATCGATATTTTGGAAAGTGTTTTTCTTAAAATCATAGAGTGTTTTCATGACCTGCATCATATTTATACATTATATCTTAACCTTGGAATTACATTCATTTAAATTAAAAATAATGTTAAAAAGTTTTTAACCACTCATATTAATTAACTTATACTTTTATAAATTAAGTATTTCATTTAAAAAAAATAAATTTACATCATTATTATCAAAGTTTTAAATTAAAGTTTACATTAAAACATTTATTCTGAAATCATAATGAATTAAAATTTATGTATTTCAAATATAGCAGTTGGAACTCTATCTATATAGAGCATTGGAACTCTGTCTATATAGAGCATCTCTACCAAAGCAGAGAGCAATTTCCTGCCTCTTTCACCCCTCATGTCTCTTTATTGTTTATGTGTATTTTAATGTTTTAAATTGGTCATTTTGATGTTTAGTTATGATCTTTTTCAGTTTTTCCTCGTTTTGATGAATAAATTTTGGCTTTTCCATTATTTTGGGTCGGTCATTTGGCTTTGTGGTTTTTTCTGATTTGGTACGATTTCCAAATCTGGTCTCGATGTAGTTATTTTGGGTTGTGTTTTTTCTTCATTTTTACCATGCATGGAGGAAAGGTAGCTGGTTGTTTTATGATCGTAATCTCACTCTGATCAGGGTACAGAAGGTATGACCACATTTCCAATATTTTTGTAGTTACTATTTCTTTATAGTAATTGAATTCTGACAGATATGAATGCAAATGCACAGAATGAGATTTGAGCATTGGTCTCTGGAAAATAAAAAACAACAGAGAGGGTTCTACACCACCATTAGTTTTAACTTGCAATTTGATTGTGATCTTCCTCCTATTTTCTTGTACCACTGCATTAACTGGTTGGTTGTTTGCTATTATTGTCTTCATTCATCCTTCAACCCTTAATATGGTGTAGCCCTCCATCGAGCAGTGGCGGTTGTTGGCGGGTGTCAGTGAGCTACGCTCGCCCTTGGTGGGTTGGGGAATTTTTGTTGTATGTGAGGAGGGTGGATATGCGGATTAGATGCTTGGTTATTCGTTGCTATTGACTAAGATGCTTCCTTCAGTGCTGCTTTTGTTGATGCTACTGTTGCTTTGACCTCTGAATGAGATTTGAGCATTGGTCTCTGGGAAATAAAAAACAACAGAGAGGGTTCTACACCACCATTAGTTTTAACTTGCAATTTGATTGTGATCTTCCTCCTATTTTCTTGTACCACTGCATTAACTGGTTGGTTGTTTGCTATTATTGTCTTCATTTATCCTTCAACCCTTAATATGGTGTAGCCCTCCATCCTTCCTTTGATAGTTTGCTATAAGATGTCACTACACCATAGTAATTATAACATTTATCTAAATAACCTTAGGAATGTATACGGTTTCATAGAATTGCTGTAATTTCTCTCATCTTTGTAATTGCTCTGTGAGGAGTTGTTTGCTCCCATAGTTCTTGGATTTTTGTTCAAGCCTCATACATGTTTTGAAGCGCTGCATTTTCAGAGTTGTTTACCTCTTCTTTGGCTTCATGGCTGCTTGTTTCAGGTTCTTGCCGGGTTCTTCTTGTTTGAGTTGTTATGTTGTCTTGGACCTCCTTCTCTCATGGTTGTTTAGCTTGCTTCCCTCTTTTCCTTTTTTTTCATAATGGGTTTCTTGTCTATTTTCTGGATGGTTTTATTGAAACTGGAAACATTATACAAGGTCGATAGATTTATATGGTCTAAACCTTGAAAAACATTGTAATTTTTTTTTCTTAAAATTATTTCCCCTTCAATGGGTTGATGCAACAGTAATCATAGCATAGATAAAAAATAGTTCTAGGGATATATATGATTTCATAGAATTATTGGATTTCATCTATTTTTGTAACTGCTCTGTTAATAGTTGTTTGCTCTATAGTTCCTTTTTCCGTTTCAAGCCTCGAACATGTTTTGAAGCTTTGGATTTACAAAGCTAGTTCCCTCTTCTTCACCTTCATGGCTGCTTGTTTCAGCTTCTTATTGGGTTCTTCTTGTTTCAGATTCGTGGTTGTTTTCTCACAAAGACCTCCACGTGCTCTCTGATTTTTATGTGACTTTTTCCATTTTATATGGGCCACTGATTATGATGTTTAGTTTTTCGGATGTTTGGCTTCTGCTGTTATGATTTCTATGGATTTGGTGCTTATTTTTCTAGATGGTATTGTTGTATCTAAAAAATTGATAGAAGGCTAAATTTGTCTTGTTTTAAACATGAAAACTTTTGTAAACGTTTTGTGAGAATTTTTTCAGTAATTATTTTGTGAATGCAATGATGGTTTTTACCTTTCATTTTATTTTTAAATTGGACCCTTAGTCTTCTTTAATTATTTTGGGAATATGATGAAGGTTTTTCAAATCATTAGTCTTAGCCTTCTTTTCATTCTGGAGCCCTAACTGCTCTTTTCAAGCTTATTGGTTTTTAATATGTTTTACCTTATCCAAGTTTAATTCAACAAATTACTTGTACTTGAGAGTCACTTGTATCTTTTTTTTTTATTACTTTGTTAAGAATTGTTTGCTTGTTCTTTCTTTTCTGTTTCCAGCCTCATACTTGTTTTCAAGCTTTTCTTTTTTGAAAATATAAATTCCCTCTTCATCAACTTCATTCCTGCTTTCTTTGGAAGCTTGTTTGAGCTTCTTGTTGGGTTCTTGTTTCATGGTTCTATCTTCCTGTTCTCAAGGTATTTTGATTTCATGTCATTTTTTCTATTTTATATGGGTTGCTGATTTGGACGCGTACTTTTTCCTTTTATCCCATGATGTTGTTGTACTTGTTTTGAAGCTCTGCATTTTCGAAGCTATTTCCCTTTCCTTCGCATCCAGGGGCTTCTGATTTTCATGTTGTTTTTTCTATTTTGTATAGACTGCTGATTTGATGTTTATTATTTCCATTTTCTCATGATCACTGACAGTTGCTGTTATGATTTTTATGGATTTGGTGTCTGTTTTTCTTGATAGTATTATTGGATGTGAAAAAATTAAACAAGGGTATATTTATCTTGTTTCAGCTTTGAAATCTTTTGTAACTTTTATTGATCAAACTTGTTCCTAATTATTTTGAGGGAATGATGACGTTTTTTGGCCTTTTTAACTGATTTTTTTTTGAAAGCAGTCTTAACTGCTCTGTTCAAGCTTATTGGTTTCAGCCTTGAAAACTTTTGTAACTTTTATTGATGAAATTCCTTCGTAATTATTTTGAGGGCATGATGATGTTTTTTTGGCCTATTTTAGTTGATCTTTTTTTTTTCTGAAAACAGTCTTAACTGCTCTGTTCAAGCTTATTGGTTTCAGCTTTGAAAACTTTTGTAACTTTTATTGATGAAATTCCTTCGTAATTATTTTGAGGGCATGATGATGTTTTTTGGCCTTTTTAACTGATTTTTTTTGGAAGCAACCTTAATTGCTCTGTAAGCTTATTGTTTTTTTTATAAGTTTTCTGTTCATTTTATTCATGTGCAATTGAACAAATTACTTGTACCTTGGAGAAGCATGTTTCAACATATCGACAACCTATATGTACATTGGACAAATGGAATTTATTTTCTTTTTGTATTTATGTTTTGTTCAGAATTGTTTGTTATATAGTTCTTTCATTTATGTTTCAAGACTCATACCTGTTTTGGATCTCTGCATTTTAAAATATATTTCTCTTTTCTTCGCCTTCTTCACTGCTTTCCTTCATGGTTGACTGCTTGGTGTTGGTTTTTGGTTATTTTTTTGTACATAGAAATATGGCTCTTTCCCATTTTCTAAGTATTATTGGATTTCAATATTCTTTTCTTTTGGAAGCATTAACTGCTCTGTTCAAGTTTATTGTTTTTTTAAATGTATGTTCCAAGAATATGGTCAACTGCTGGGTGTTGGTTTTTGGTTAATATTGTTTTGTACATAGAAATATAGTTCTTGTCCATTTTCTAAGTATTATTGGATTTCAATATTATTTTTTCTTTCAGAAGCATTAACTGCTCTTTTCAAATTTATTGTTTTTTAAAATGTATGTTCTAAGAATATGGTCGACTGCTTGGTGTTAGTTTTTGGTTATTGTTTTGTGCGTATAAATATGGTTCTTCCCCATTTTCTAAGTTTTAATGGATTTCAATATTCTTTTCTTTAAGAAGCATTAACCGGTCTGTTCAAGTTTATTGGTTTTTTTAAATGTATGTTCCTTCATATATATTTGCAATTCAACAATTTAATTGTGATGTAGAGAAACATGTTTCAACATACCCACAAGTGAGTAGTCCTATGTATTTGGAACTAACGTTAAGGGACATGGATTGGGGCAAAGTTCCATTTTTCATTCAAGAAGCGTCCTGTTTCTTTGGTCCCTTGCAAAACATTTTCTTTTGCTTCTTTCCATGCTTTCCATCGAGTCAATGGGGCATCCCTTCCCATCCTCTGAAGCCTAGACAACTCTTTTGTTTTCATTCATTTGCTCCAGAATGCCACCCAATATTTGACAACAAACCTTGCCATTCTTTGCAGCCAAGACAACTCTTTTGTTTTATTTATCTACTTCAAAATGGCACCCAATATTTGACTAATCGTTGACCATGATGGGCTTACAATATGGGATGGTTCATTGCAATGAACTATAATATCCTCTAGGAGGCCTGTGAGGGGCATTCTACATTGGCCATTATTTACTCTTCTTCTTGTTATTCCCGAGACTCGACAAAATTCACTATATACTAGGTACATTCAAATGGATGAGAGAAACCTTGGAATCCACAATTTCAAATTCAGAATATTGCAAGTCCTTGGACACTATAATCCACTATTGCAATGAACTAGAAGATCCTTTAGGAGGCCTGTGAGGGGCATTCTACATTGGCCATTATTTACTCTTCTTCTTGTTATTCTTGAGACTCGACAAAATTCACTATATACTATGTACTTTCAAATGGATGAGAGAAACCTTGTAATCCACTATTTCAAATTCAGAAGTCCTTGGACACTATAATCTGATTCTCAGTCCAACCAATTATTTGGAGATGTCTAACCTGCAAGAGAGATTTTGGGCTTCAAATGTCATTTGAAATTGGTGACCTATGTTCCAAATCCATTATATGCTCTTTTGACAATGTGTATTGTGTTAAAATAATAGGTGTGCTTTTTTCACCATAGACAATATCACTATATTGTCACCCAACCATAGGCACAAAGGCCACCCTCAAGCACCTTAACCTTGACAGATAGAATAATTTCGGAAGCAATCACTAGAACCAATAGCCAACCAAAGTAGCGTACCTCTCTCCAAAGCAAGCGTACCAAGCAGAAAGTCCAAACCATAACCAAAGACCAAGTCACTATTGCAGCAACTTCCTGGAATATTCTAGTCTCGTCAAAGGTTACACGTAGAGGTTAATAATTCCCGCAACTACCATAACATCAACACTCCCTCCTAGCTAGGGAGGTATTAAAGGTAATGGTCTTGAGCACAAACAGACCATTCAAATGGTAGCATCATCATCATTATCCATCTAGATAGTCTCCATGGAAATCAGAACAATGCCATCCAATAGAACTCAACTATGTCTATCCATAGTAGTATACAACTACTATCCAGTGGTACAGAACCACTCATAGTAGAACACAACTACTTGTCAGTGACACACAGTCACTACCAGTTGAACAAATCCACCACAGTAGCGTACATCTATTGTTTAGAGACATACAATCTCCATAGCAATCATATCATCTGATATCATCCTGCATCAACAATGTCATCAACTGCATCACCTCTAAGTCGTACTATCATGATGTGAATGTATCATATCTAATTTTTACTGGCGTGATCCAGAGTATCATCTACATCATCTCTAAGCCGTAATAGCATGACATAACTAGCATGATGTCAATGCATCATATCTAAGTTGTATGCCACCTCTAAGTTGTACTCGCATGATGTAGATCAGTGCTTCACTGTGTCATCTCTAAGTTGTATGATCATCTCTAAGTTGTACTAGCATGACATATCTAGCATGATGCCAATGCATCATATCTAAGTTGTATGCCACCTCTAAGTTGTACTCGCATGATCATATCTAGCATGACAAAAGTCCTCCTGCATCATCTCTAAGTTGTATGATCATCTCTAAGTCGTACTAGCATGACATATCTAGCATGATGCATGGCCACTACATCATATCTAAGTTGTATGCCACATCTAAGTTGTACTTGCATGATCATATCTAGCATGATGTGGCTCACCAACATTGTCACTAAGCCATACTAGCATGACATAACTAGCATGATGTCAATACATCATATCTAAGTTGTATGTCATCTCTAATCTATACTCGCACAATGCTCCTCAGACCACTGTATCAACAACTCCAACCATTTGTATCATATATGAGTTGTACTAGCGTGATCATAACTAACATGATGCAAGTATCATCTCTACGTTGTATGACCACCTCTAAGTTGTACTAGCATGATACAGATTCACAACTCACTAATAGTCCATGATGCCCCATATCAGAGCTCCCTCCCAACCGAGGAATTCATCTCCTTCCTTTCAACCAAGGGAGAAATCTACACGATCCCCAGTGTGTCCCTCAAGTATGCAAACTTTATATTGGACAAAGGCTTCGTCAAAATATTTGTAGTCTTCTCATCAGTGGAGATATACTGGAGAACCACTTCTCCCTTTTGGACTTTATCATGTATAAAATAATACTTGATTTCAATGTGCTTCGACCTGTCATGGAACAACGGGTTCTCTGATAGATTCGCACAGCTCTGGTTATCACAATATATCATAGTAAAATCCAACACCTGATCAAACAGTCCAGAAACCAACTTACATATCCACACTGCTTTCGTACAAGCATCACAAGCTGCATTATACTCTGCTTCCGCAGTGTTGAGTGCAACAAACATCTGTTTTTTGCTAGCCCATGGAATCATAACATATCCCAAACTGAAACATAGTCCATAAATACTCTTCCTATCATCTACACTCCGTGCCCAATCTGAATCGGTAAATCCATGCAGTTGTACATCACTATTTGAGGCATATCTCAAACCATAGGTAATTGTCCCACAAAGATATCTCGGGATATGCTTTGCAGCTATCCAATGCTCTAGTATAAGTTCCACCTGGAACAGGCTCAACATGTTCACATCAAAGAAAATATTCGGCCTAGTATTTACCAAATACATCAAGGAGCCAATCAACTTCCAGTACAAGGACAAGTCTACTAGATTAAAATCAGAGTCTCTCAACTTCCTCAAATCTGTTACCATGGGAGTTGCCATGGATTTGCAATCCATCATCCCAAACTTCTAAAGGATCTTTACAACATACTTCCCTTGTCTGAGGAAGACTTCACCATGCTTCTGCCATACTTCTAATCCCAAGTAGTAGTGCATGAGACCAAGATCCTTCATATCAAACTCCGAGGCCAACTCCTTCTTACACTGAATAATGAGAGGCTTTGCACCTGTTAGGAACAAATCATCAACATACAATAGTAGGATCACATGTGCATTATTCACAACCTTATAATATAGGTTCAGATCGACATGACTCTTGGAGAATCCAAGTCTCATCAAATAACTGTCAATGTAGCTCTTGGAGCTTACTTGAGTCCATAAAGGGCCTTCTTCAATCTGCACACATGGGTTTCTCTTGGATGTACCTCGAAACCTTGAGGTTTCTCTATGTATACTCCTCAATCACTCCATTGAGAAAGGTGGTCTTTACATCCATCTGGTGTAAACTCCAACCCATGGAAGCTGCTAGAGATATGATGGCTCTAATAGATGTATATCTGGAAACCGGAGCATATGTCTCATCATAATCTTCTCCCTCCTGCTGAGAGAATCCTCTAGCCACAAATCTTGCCTTTTATTTATCAATACTTCCATCTACAATATGATTTATCTTGTAAACCCACTTTGAAGTAACTACAAACTTCTCTTTAGGTCTAGGAACAACTTCCCATACATCATTTTTCATAATAGATTGGTATTCTTCCATTATGGCCTCCTTCCATTCTCTTTGCTTGACTGCTTCTTCAAAGGTGGAAGGTTCTTCATTAACAAGATTTGTCATGAGCGTGCTTCATAACTGGAAAACTTTTTGAGTTTCTTGCTTTGTCTGAAGGTGCCACTGGGGAGCTTTATGTCTTTATGCTTCTTGCAAGGTGGATTCAATCCATGCTGGTCTCTTTATAGTCTTAGGCTCAATAATTGGTTCCATATGTTCATGTGATGGTTCTGGTTCTTCACTGGGGTGTTCTGAGAACATGTGCTTTCTTCTTTTGTATCTTCAAGTTCCTCTTTTTCGTTGGATTCTATGGAATCTTCTATAGACCTCTTAAATGCAGTACGTTCATCAAAAGTTACGTCTCTATTGATTTCAACCTTCTGCTGACCTAGAACATAAATTCTATATGTTTTTGATGATTCACTATATGCAACGAATATACCTTTATTTCCTGAAGGTTCTAACTTCTTTCTCTTATCCTTGGAAAAAACAATATAGACGGGGCATCCAAAGATTCTAAAGTGTTCAATACTTGGGTTCTTTCCAGAAGGATTCTTCTGGAGTTATGTTCTTCAATATTCTATGTGGACTTCTATTTTGAATATAAACAATTGTCATGGCTATTTATCCCCATAGGAACATAGATAAGTTCTAATCATTCAGCATTGCCTTAATTGATTCTTCAATAGTTCTATTCTTCCTTTCAGCCACACCATTTTGATGAGGATTGTGGGGGACAATGAGCTCCCTCCTACTCTCAACTTCTTTTAAAAAGGAAACAAGCTCCTTGGAGGTGTATTATCCTCCATTATCAGATCTTATTCTCTGTTAGGTTCTCTACTTCAGCCTTGAATTCTTGGAACTTGCCAAATACTTCATCCTTGGTCTTTAACAGATATAACCATGTGTTTCTTGAGAAGTCATCTATGAAGGTCACATAGTAGAGAGATCTTCCTAAGGACTTCATTGTCATAGGACCACATACATTTGAATGTATTAGGTCTAAGATTCCTTTGGATCTATTCTCACTGCTTGGGAATGGTTTCTTGATATTGTTTCCAAGTGCACATCATGTACACACACCTTCATGTATTGATTGTAATTCTAGTATGCCTACAACCATTTGTTTTAGGGATAGAAATGATTGATAATGAAGGTGAGCATACCTTTTATGCCATAACTCACTAGGGTTGATTTCATCATGTACTAGAGCTTGAGTATTCTGACCTAGGAGTTTATACAACCTTCCTTCACGAGTTCCAATGACTCTAGCGCCTTTTATTTTTGAGTCTTTGGACCATAGAAGAAATTTTCCATCTACAAAAGATACTCTATCTCCTTTCTCTTCCAAACATGAAATATATACTAAATTCATTTTCAAACCGGGAACATACAAAACATTACTAAGATGAATAGAGTTACTTGATTCCATCTTGATAGTAGCTTGTCCAATTCCCTTGATTGCATAAGAGTTATTGTCTCCAAGATCCACTTTATGAGGTGTCTCATTTTCCTTCATGCTTGAGAAATTATTATGGTCACCTGTCATATGCCTTAAAGCTCCTCTATCGATCAACTACATGTCATTTTCAACAGTTCCAGTAAGAGATGAATAATAGAAGAAATTTTTTTCATCATGATTTGTCTTCTTTGAAGGTTCTTCATCATTGGCAGTTGATGCATGATGTCTCTTTTTTCTCTTCTTTGTTAGTTTAGGAAAAAAAAATTGTAGTGGCCATAGTCATGGCATTCAAAGCATTGTACCTTTGACATATCTCTCTTGAACTTCTTTCTTGAATCATATCTTTTCTTTCCTCCATGTCTTTTGAACTTTGCTGCAAATGCTTGAGTATTCTCTTCCTTCTGAGGTTTTCCTTTAGAGTTCAACCTTGTCTCTTCTTGTGCACAATAGGTCCAAAGTTCTTCTAACGTTGGGAAATCCTTCCTTGTATTCATGATTGCTGCAAATGCATCCCATGATCTAGAAAGGCCATTGAGTGTTATGTGCACAACTTCATTTTATGGAATGGCTTCTCCAATAGCTTGTAATTGATCTCTCAACTGAAAAATCTTCGCAAAGTATGAAGCTATGGTGTCATCCTTTTTCATCTTTGTGTCATGGAGCTCATTCTTCAGACTCATCACTTGTCCAATATTTCTCACTGAAAAAAGGTTTGTTAGGGCATCACGGATCTTCTTGGATGAGTCAAGATGAAAAATGTAGGCTATAAAATGGTCCTTTACAGAGTCCACTATGATACTCATAGCATTGATGTCATTATCCTTGAACTTCTCCATAACTGCAACGTTATGAGGTTCCTTCTCTTTTCCTGCTTCAAACTGTGGTTCCATGATCTTTTCTTTCACGATATCCAACACATTATTCTTGGCAAGGATGAGGTCAATCCTTGACTTCCATGCTATGAAGTTAGAAGCCCCTTCTAACTTGTTTTCTGACTTAATAGAGTAAGTCATGGCTATGTTGACTTTGACTTTGACTTTGACCAAAAATTCAAACTTGAGGCCTTGGCTTGTTGAGAGTACCAGGAGGTGCGCTAGGCTAGGGTGAACTGGGATATCCAGGATTAGGTCAAGCGCTTCACTTAAGGTGCCTCAACAAGAGGGTTAGGATTTCGTTGCTGCAACAAAACTCTGAATGCAACTGCAACTACAACTAAGCAAATCCTCCCAATCTACCTTCCAGTGGTTATACTGTCTAAATATAGTGTGGGACTATAACCTATTAAAATAATAGGTGTGCTCGTTTCACCATAGACAATATCACTATATTGTCACCCAACCATAGGCACAAAGGCCACCCCCGAGCACCTTAACCTTGAAAGACAAAATAATTTCGGAAGCAATCACTAGAACCAATAGCCAACCAAGGTAACGTACCTCTCTCCAAAGCTAGCGTCCCAAGTAGAAATTCCAAACCATAACCAAAGACCAAGTCACTACTGCAACAACTACAACTCTCCTCCAGTCATGCGCACCACTTGTCCTTATGTAGTTGTGAGAGTGTGTGTGTCCAAATGAGCTCTAGTGCCCTCTCTTTATAGTGCACTAAGTCACCTAACTAGGCCGACTTCTTCTTTTGGAGGCTAATAATTTAAGATAAATTATTCTCTTGAGCCGACTTGTCTTCTAGGGTTATTAACCAACTATTTAGGGGTTCCCTTGCTTCCTGGAATATTCTAGTCTCATCAAAGGTTACACGTAGAGGTTAATACCTCCCGTAGCTACCGTAACATCAACATATTGCATAGTATGTTTCATCAATTATTTATGGGTATTGGGGTTATTTACTTTTTGGATCAATTATTTGTGACTATGAGGGTGGGTTGTTGTTATGTTACGAGGGTGGGTTGCGTCTCTTTTCCACAAGTTGACAGTGAGGGATCCTGCATTCTTTTAAAACATTTCCATGATTCTAAAAGTGATATAAGGTACTATCCTTATTATCAGACTACCAAAGACCCTGAGTGATAGTATAATCAAATTAAATGGCATTTATCATTAGGTTCAAGAGAATTAGATTAAATGGTATTCAACATTCATCATATGTGGGAGAGAG
>SNQJ01S0035013.1:149881-170131 GCA_010110895.2 Picea sitchensis
AGAGAGAGAGAGAGAGAGAGATGAGGAGGAGGAGGAGGAGGAGGAAGAGAGATTGTAGTAGTGGGGGGGAGTGAGGGAGTGAGAGAGAGTGGGAGAGATAGAGGGAAAGAAGGAGAGACGTAGAGAGGGGTAGAGGGGGGAGGGAGATGGGAAGAGGCGAAGACAAAAAGCAAGTGAGCAAGTGTGTGTGAGAGAGGGGGGAAGAACAAGCAAATTAAACTTACATTTTTTTGTTTAAATGATATTATAATAAGTTTAAGGCTTTTTTTAAATGGTGAGAAGGGGGAACATTATGGATATTGCTAATTTGTGCTTACTTGATGGGTTAAAATTTCTTTTTCTGCGATCTCCCAAACCCTTTGGTTTTCTTGCAAAATAATTGCATCCCTTGCCATCCTTTTACAACTTTGGTTAATCAATTTGCTAGAAACTTATGCCCAATGTTCATATTTATTTCCATCCATTATGAGGTTCGTCGGAATCAGAGTGAAGTACCAGATTGCATTACCACACAATATTGATGAAATAGAATAAGGATTTTCTGCGGGACTGCACTTCTACTCTCTCTCTCCAAATATTTCAAGTGTTTTTCCTTGCCTTTTGATCCTCCATATTCTTTTCCAAACTGTTCTTTCCATTGAATCGTTCTAGCTACCATAGCTTTTCCACATCGAGTCTCTCAATACTTTTAATCTCTATGATCCTTTCCAAATTTTGTCTAGTGATTTGAAGTCAAACGAAGCCCGACTATTAAAATAATCCACTGCAATTTACGTTAGTGGATGTTGTGAGGGATCATAAAAATAACACAACTGGATCTGTGTACCTTCAATTCTGTTTATCAAAACACATTAAGCAACAAGGAAATGCAAATATTCATTTTTCTACATTCTCTTTTTCAAATTTTGATATATGTTTTTTTTGAAATTAGTTTTATATAATTAAATCGTTTTATTATTTGTTTTATTTATTTTCATTAAAAAACAAAGTATCGCATTGTCAGTTTTTTTATATAAGCTTTGTTACTTTTTAATTAACAAAGTATGCCATCATCAGTTTTTTATATAAGATTTGTTACTTTTTAATTATTTTATATTTTGAGTATTTAAATTGTATTGTTTTATTTTATTTTTCTTAAATTGAATTGTATTTCAGGGTGGTGAATGCAAAACAGAAAAGTAACTGGTTATCCTCCAGATTATATGATCTCTAATTCATAATATATCACAGGTTTCAATTAACATCTATTAATAACTATGAACAAGATTATATTTACATCAAATATGATATAAAATTCATAATATATGACAGTTTTCAATTAACATCTATTTTTCAGTAGAAAAAAAGACTTTTATTAGTAAAATATAAAAAGGTCTTATACAATATCTGTCTTCGGAAACAGTGATTTCAAAACCCTTTTAAACAGAGCTATAAAAAAGTTATGATCACAAAAAAAATTGCTCCAAAAAGGAATAAGATACATATTCCTTACATGGATAACTCCTCTGTTTTACTATACTATTTCCATACAACAAAAAATAAACAGATCCATCACCCTTGCATCTAAAAACGTTATCAAATAAGTAGTCTTTCAAAATTTTATGAACCTTCTTCACTGTCCCCTGCAACATATAATCCATCCTCGTCCAGTGCTAGAGCTTCCTTTGATAGCTAGTACGCTTCCTTGTTAAAAACTCTGTATATATGTTGTGCTTTTAACTGTTGAAAATTCCCGCTCAATACATGACTTTTCGCCATCCAAGGCTGAAGAGAGACCACCTGAAGATTGTTATCATTTGCAAACCAATCAATAATAACTTTGGAATCACTCACCAACTGTAACTTTGTTATCTTTTTAAAGCATGAAAAATATAAAATGCACCACAAAGCAAGTAGTTCACCCCTAGTGTTAGTTCCTCTGCCACAATTCATATTTATTTTGAAAGTGCCTTCAATAGGACATTTTAATACAACTCCGACCCCACATTTTCCCCCCTTGTCTTGTGAAGCACCATAAAAAATCCTACTGCCAAATCTGAGTCAAGTAAATGAGGCCTTTCTGCCCTGCACAACTTAGAAGAAGTTGACCTTTTTATTTCTCCCAAATCATGTAAAATCTTGTTGCAAACTCTAATCAGATTCGGCGGGTGGTCCTCAAAGATAACCAATTTCCTATGCTTCCAAACCTCCCAGAAAATGAAACATGGGAGTTCTTTCCAACTTACTTCCTTTCTTATCCAGTTTTGTAAACATCCATCAATCTCTTCACCCTCCCAGCAAACCTTTAGTTTTAAATCCTTGTTAATTTTAACCCATATCTCTTTGGTAAAACTACATTTCACAAAGAGATGATGTACATTTTCCTCAGCAATCCCACAAAGAACACATATGCTAGGCCCATTGAAACCTCTTTTGATTAAGTTCTCCCAGGTAAGAATTCTTTGTTCAAGCATAAGCCAAATAAAAATTTTGACTTTTAGTGGGAGCTGCCAAGTCCAAAGATCTACATACCAAAAATTTGGTTCCACCTCCACAGTCTCCAGCATTTGAACTTCATAAGATTGTTTTGCACTTGCTTGTCCACCTTTTATATCCCAAGACCATAATAAGGTGTCTTTATCACTATTTAGATCAAACCCCCAACCTACAAGCCCCTTTATAAAATTGTTCCATTCCTCTCTTTGTTCACTAACCAACCCCAACATCTCAACATTTTTCCAGCCAGTATGTCTTGTGTTCTCCATGCTACCTGTCCCCGCTTGTGCCAGATATTCTATACCTTTTTCCTTCATAACATTAATAAGATTCCTTGATAGCTTGTAGTAAGTATGAGACCCAACCATTGGATCAAATCCAATTCTAATATCCTTCCCATTTCCAAGTTTCCACACCAGTCGATCAGTTAAGATAGTTAAAGAAGAGGTAAGTGCTCTCCATATATTTGAAGCTCCATTCCAATTTTTCTTACCTTCTTTGAACCACTCAATGAAAATTTTCTTCTTGATGTATTTTTTAATTATCACCTCATGCCAAAGGCTAGGTGTCATGAGACACCCCCACAAGCTTTTTTCCGCTAAGGCTTTCCCAAAAGAAAAGATGTTTTTGATACCCCAACCACCGTCCTTTTTAGATTTTGCGATATTTTTCCAACTGATCAGATGCATCCCTTCTTTTAGTTTTTTTCCAGTCCACAAGAAGCTAAACATTCTCTTTCTGATATTGTTGAGTATACCTTTAGGTATCTTTTCCACAGAAAGCCAATACACAGGAATGCTTTCGAGTACAACTTTTACAACTGTCACTCTTCCCCCTAAAGTAAGCCATCTATGGATCCAATTTGATATTCTTTTTTCAAATTTCTTCTCCAGCCATTGCCAGTCCGCCTTAGTGTAGCAATTGGGTTTTAAAAAACACCCAAGATACTTAAAACCAACATCTACTGGTTTTACCTCAAAGGGCATCAACTCCTTCAATAGATCCAGATCCTCATGTTTCCATCCTGCTTCAAGGGAAGATGACTTTTGTGGACTAAAATCTATCCCTATCGCCTTGTAGAACAAATCCATCACATCCTTAAAAACTTCCCATTCAGAAATGTTTCCACTCCCAAACAGAATGGCATCATCCACAAACATCAGATGGGTAATACTTAAGCCTCTTTCCATAGGTACCCCTTCTATATTATTTTCCCTAACTTGCTCTTGTAGGCTCTTCTTATCCCTTCTACCACCAAAAGGAAAAGTAAAGGGGATAAAGGACACCCTTGCGTTAATCCCCTTTTACTCTTAAAGAAACTGGTAGGCCTACCATTTATCAACACAACAAAATTTGCAGAAGTCACACACCCTAAAATCCAATTTGTAGCTTCTAGACTTAATCCCATCTGAAGCAAAACGAGTCTAAGAAACCCCCAGTGCACTCTATCATAGACCTTTATCAGTACCAGTTTTAGAATCAAGGCTTTAATATTATTTACCTTGATATCGTGTAAAACTTCCTTTACTACACCTATAACATCAGTAATTTGTCTTCCCTCAAGAAAGCCAAATTGTTCCTTGGAAATTCCAAAAGACATAATGGATTTAATTTTAGAAGAAATAATCTTAGTAATGATCTTATACACCAAATTACATAAGGCAATAGGTCTAAACCCCCCAAAGGATTCTGGTTTCTCACTCTTAGGTACGAGAGCAAGAAAAGTAGCATTCAGAGAACCACTAACCCTACCTTTTGTCTTGGTCTCTTCAACCATCTCCAAATATCATTTCCCAAAAGGTTAAAAAAATCCAAAAAAAATTCTACAGTCCAGCTATCCGACCCAGGACTTTTTGAAGCACTAAAACCTTTTAGTGTAGACAATATTTCTTCTAAAGTTACTGGATCAACCACTCTTTGTCCTTCTTCCTCTGAGAACATTCTAGGATAATTTCTCAAGACTACTAACTAATAAAAAATATAGAGATTCTCTTGTGAAGATATTTTGAAAAAAACAATTGCTTCCTTATGTAGTTCTCGATTACAATTAATCACAGATCCATCTTCCTTGGTAATATCCCAAACAATATTTATCCATTTTCTGGATTTGGCATAGGCATGGAAGAACTTAGTATTTCTATCCCTTGAAGCCAACCAGTTTAACCTACTCTTTTGCCTCCATGTTTCCTCCTCCTGTCTCAAAAGTACCTTTTTCCTTTTTCTTTTTCTAGAACCAACAAATTTTCTTCCTCCTTCTCAAAACCCTTTGGAGAATTAGTGTACAAAGTATCCAATTCCATTTCAATCCTTACTAATTCTTCCTTTGCTGCCAATTTTTTCTTTCTTTCCAAATTTATTATCAAATACTTAAGTAACTTTAGATTTTTTACCAAAGCATCCATAGGATTTAAAGTCTCATTCCCCAATAGGCCATTCCATCTTGCTCTCACTAAATTTACAAACTTTGGTTCCTCAAGCCAAACTGAGTTAAATTTAAAAGGGTAGTCAATCTGTCCTATATCTTTTTCTAAGTGCAGAATCACCGGCATGTGATCATAAATCTTTGTATTACAAACCCAAGTTTTGTATCTTAACCTTGACAACGCTAGATTCTCTAAGATCAAAAAATGATCCAATCTCTTAGCAATGTGATTCTGACCTCCTCTACCATTTCTCCAAGTAGGGAGCAACTTTAAAGGCTCAACATCCACCAGTCCCTCAACTTGTATCAGCTGGTTGAAATAGATTTGTAAAGGATCAACTCTAACATGGGCTCCCCACAATTCTCTATTTGAGGTAGTAAAATTTAGGTCTCCTCTCAATATCATATTTTGTTCTTTGAGAATCCCATCTCTTTTAATGTTTTCCCAAAACACCTCTCTTTCAGCATAAGGACCATAACAATTTAACACTTTCAACCTTTTATTTAGATCTTTAACAACTCCATCCAACAATATCCCTGTAGGATTGAATAAAGCATAACAATCAGCCTTTCTTGGATTCCAGGCAATTAACAGTCCTCCATAAAGTCCTATAAAATCCACTCCATATAAATACCAATTAGGAAGTAGCTTCACAAACAGTTCTCTCGCTTTTTCTTCACAGACCATAGTTTCTTGGATTAGAAAAACATCCGGTGTTTCTAAATCTAAGAACCTTTTGAGGGATAAATACTTCGAGGTGCCCCCCACTCTCCTAACATTCAGAGTAGCAACTATCATTTTCTAACCCTTGCCAAGGCTTTTTGTGCTCTAAGCACCCTCGGTCCATCACTCATCATAACACTAGGGGTAACACAATTTTATTTCTCTTGCACTAATTTTCTTGCACTTCTAGTTTTTAGTGGAGAGAAATCTTTCTCCATCCCTCCACACACTGCTCCCTTCAATAAGGAAACTTCTCCCCTCGAGGTGTGAGTAGGCTCACACCTACCAATCTCCTCCTTCCCAATCTTTGCTAAATTCTTTGGGAAAGGTTCCCCCCCAGCAAAAATCGACAAAGGTGCACGATTTAGTATATCTCTATAGGACGATATGAATTTTATATCTCAGAGAGTACACTTGGGTCCTGTAAACAGATTTCACTCTGTGAGTACACTGGGTCCTGTAAACAGATTTCACTCTGTGAGTCTGACTATCCAACTTCCATGTCCTATGTAGTTTCCAAAGGCTACTCAATCCTCCCCTCCAATCCCATAGACGGATTATCACCAGGGATTTCCAGGGGAGGCAGCCCACAAACTGGACTACCATCGATCCTTATCTTCCCGAGATCAGAGTTCAATGAAGATAGAATTTACAGTGATACCATTACCCTCAAATATCCCCTATGTCTTCTCATCTCGAGATAGAGAACCAACTACCACACCCCCAGCCAAATCGTCAATCCTCTCCTCAAAAGGGTCGCCTTTACTCGCTAAACACGAAGAGCCTCCATTCCTGGAGGTTTCCCTCCCCTCCACCAAATCACAAATTCGATCCTCATTTAACCCCAAATGTGTAGGGATCTCTCTTTCCACAGAGTTTCCTATACCCACCACTTCCACCAACCTCCCAAAACCGAGAGGCGATCCTATGGCCATTATCCTATCACTAGTATTTAACCTCTCCTTAGGTTCAGTCTCTACCATGGGGCCCTCATTCCCTAAAGCCTTTCTCCTATGTAAATCACTAGTAAGTAGTGTAGAATTAACGATTGAACACAGATTAAGAGACTCGTCGATTCCATCGTTGTTATCCAGACCAAGAGTAGGCAGGGATTCAGACCATTTCACATCATCAGACAATGTATCTACATGTTTTATATGCGGCTCTACACCTCTATCCTCTGCATCCCGTACATGCAACTCTTTCAACTTGATACTAGTGCACTGGTACCTCAGATGCCCGGTTTTCGGCCAAGAGTTCACCATTTATATCAACTTCCACTAGTAGTTTACCCACCCTCCAATCCTAACCTGACAAAAGCTTTGAATCAACGTCCAGGAACTTTCCAATGGCATTTCCAATGGCATTTCCAATCTCCTTAAAAGCCTCCATACTCCACAGAACTAGCGAGCAACCAGGTAACAAGACCACGATGTCTAAAACGGATGCGTTCCTTATCCGGGTTGAAAGCCCAATGCCATCGTTTTAGCATTAAGCTACCCCGGTTCACACCCATAATGAGTTTAGAACCAACTCTACATCCTCTGATTTTTTGAACACAAAGAAATACCATCCTCTGGTAAGAATGTAAACCACCAACAAATAACCCAATACTAGACCCCATTTCTGAGCTACCCAGTCATTTATATCTCGGGTTTCCATCACCCAGTAGCCGAATCTACCAACCAACCCTCTAGCAGAAAGGGCTTCCACTTCCAACATTCCTATATCCCAACCGATATTTAAAGTGGGTTTTGCCTTTTTTACCCTCCACACTTTTGGACTTGTTCGCACTCCGATCTCCTCCTTGATGTTATTCACCACTGTTTTTAAACCTGCTAAGTCCGATGTCTTCGCCCCTGACGCTGTCAACACCACTCTACTGTTTCCTCCCACAACGTCCCGACTAGTTCCGTCCCCCCTTATCTCCGCCCCTTCCTTCCCAGTAAGGGATACACCAGACCTGTCAACCCTTCTCCTCCTATCACCATAGCCCATAAACACATTCTCCTTTCCTTGCTCTGTAACGAAAAGAGTCGATTCTGACTCTTCGTTTACCTTACAAACTGGCTCTATCTCCAAAGCCTCCGCAAAATTGATTGTCATTATGGAGGACTTTAATGCGCACACTTCCCCACCCTTTTCCACTTCCCGACCGAAAAGGTCATTTATGACCTCAATCACTTCTTTACCTATGTTCCCATTCAAACAGAGACCACATGTCCCATGCACCACACAGTCCTCCAGCTCATCCCCACCCTTAAACACCCTCACATCATCTGGTAATAATGAGTGACGGTACTTTCTGAGCTCATCTCTGTAGTCCTCGTCCGATCTAAACAGGTTCCCCTGGCTCCACCACAGATCCACTACCAGACCAGCAACAGGGATCGCAACACCTACCTCCATAAACCCTAGGGGTTTACATGTCAGTCCCTACAATCAATGACCCTAGTCTAACCCCTTCCCTCCTACCCGCAACCAGTCCAGCTAGTAAATAGATCCAAGCCGCACATCTCCCCCAGATTCCAAACGCACAGATCCCCATTCTTTGATCTCGGCTTGACTCCCTCTCTCTTTGCCTTTCTTATGTTAATTTTTAACTATTAATAACTATGAACAATGAAAGAATTGTATCTCACAACTCTTGATTATTAAGATTTTATGTTAATTTTTTTTGAGTTTTAAAAATTGGTTAACTGGTTGATATAGATATAGGTGCAGATTTATAATATATCGCAGTTTTCAATTAATATCTATTAATAACTATGAACAAGATTATATTTACATCAATTATAGTTAACAACCACCCTTGACCTTGTAGTTAACAACCACAGGTTATAACCAGCTGAGCTATTCCAACTTTAATTGTCAATTTTTGAGCTATTTTAACTTTAATTGTTAGTATCTCTTTACTGTAACTATCACATGTAGATTATATTTACATCAATTATAGTTAACAACCACCCTTGACCTTGTAGTTAACAACCACAGGTTATAACCAGCTGAGCTATACTTTAATTGTCAATTTTTGAGCTATTTTAACTTTAATTGTTAGTATCTCTTTACTGTAACTATCACATGTAGATTATATTTACATCAATTATAGTTAACAACCACCCTTGACCTTGTAGTTAACAACCACAGGTTATAACCAGTTGAGCTATTCCAACTTTAATTGTCAATTTTTGAGCTATTTTAACTTTAATTGTTAGTATATTCTACATGTGATAGTTACAGTAAAGAGATCGCCATCACCACATCACCATTAGTGTGGAGGTTGATTATGTTCTTAAATGTAAAAAAATGAACTTCATAAAACTAGTATTGACATTGAAAGTGGTTAAGTCTTAAATAAGGGAAATTAGGGCTTATACCTATCTTTTAATATAATAGTTGTATGTAGTTCAAAACTAATAGTTAAGTCAATTATAATCGTTGTATGTAATCCAAAACTAATAGTTAAAGCAATTATAAAACACTTAAAACTTGTAATAATTTATTATTTGTTTATAATTCTAAATAGTATTTATTTACATATAAATGTTATTTTTATATTAGCATTTAAAGTTCTTTTGTACTTTTGAGTAAAATAAACAACAACTTTTCCATTGAAAAATATGCATTAAGTTGTAATAATTTATTATTTGTTTATAATTTATAATTAATATTTATTTACATATAAATGTTATTATATCTGCCGATAGGCATGGTATATAGTGTTGAGTTAGGTTTGACTTTCTATTAGTTCATGGTTGACCATAAAATATACACCCCTTTATCTAAAGTTTTAAAAAATAATGATTAATTTTAAATTTTAAATCTCATTTATCTGATATCTTATTGGCCAAAAACTTTGAAGTCTTATTGTTTCCTTCACTTCCCCCAATGTTATTGTAATAAATATTCATGTCATCTAGTCATTTCATGTCTACTCCTTCTCTCCCTATCTCCCTATCTCCTTAAACAATACTTTCATTATTATATTCTACAGGTATATGCTACCTAGTAGCCTTGTTTTTATAGTAGCATTTAAAGTTTATGTGTACTTTCCATTGAAAATATGTATTACTCATAAGCAACATAAAAGCAATATATTCTTGGATTTGAGATCAACTTTATATATTTTTTCATTTAAATTATTTAAAATCATTTTTTTAATCGAATTATAATTTTAAAAAGTTAAGTTACATGAATGTTGTAATTATTTTCAAAATTGCCTAATCCATCTAAGCAAGCAAAATTTGAGTTATTTGAGTTGCCAAAATTCCAACAAGATGAAGGCTTTGGTCTCTGTGGTACTATTATTTTTACTTATTTGTCTCATTTGAACATTCATGAATAACTAGGTTTTCAAAAAACAAATTATGGTTGTAATGTTAACTTAGTGATTTGTAAATCTTAATGTCTGAAAAATTTACAAACCACTATCGTTAATGACCACTTCATTTTTCTCGTTATTTTGTAAAAACAATTAGAGGTTAAACTAGTAAAAATGATGGAAATGGAGTAAAAATTGATTTTGTTAATGAAATTGCATAACAAAAATGAGAAGTGAGAAGTTTTTTTTCAATATAAATTTTTGATAGCTAAATTTATCTATACAATTGACATCAAGGAGAAGTGATAAGTTTTTTTTTTCAATGTAAATTTTTGAGAGAGCTAAATTTATCTATACAATTGAAATTTACAATTTTAAAGAATATATAATAAGAATTGTCACATTAAATGACAAGACTAAAGTAATAAGTACTATCAAATCAATGAAGTACTAAAACATAAATTAATGAAACATAAATAAATTAAAAAATGATATCTTTTACACCAAGGGATTAAAATAATGATATCTCTCACATAAAAAAATGCTCACATTAAATAACAAATTAAAGTGATGGCTAGATGGCATTTTGAGAGTTTTTTTAATTTTAAAATTTTTAATTAAATATTTAAATCACAATACCTATTAAAACCACATAAAAATAATCACATCACTCTCTTCAACCAATATAAAATTAAGAATTTCAATTTCCATAAAATAAAAAATATATTTGTTTTTATTTAAAAAAAAATTAAAATTAATAAAATAAAATTTAAAAACTTTAGAAAATGGTATGTCATCACAAACAACTAATTGAATGTCAAAGAAAATTGATTCCTAAGCAATTACAATATACAATACACTTATACTAAACTTTATCTTCCTTTATCTTCCAAGTAAATGGGATAAATTGCTTTACAATGAAAAAAATTGCCATGGTAACTCAAACAAAATAATCTTCCATTCATCTATCCCTCTAGCACTAGCAATTTACTTTTTGAATTCTTTCTTTCCCTCTTAGACTATTTTAATAAATTATTTGAGTACTTTTTCAAATGAATTAATATTGTATATAAATGTTATTAAATTTACTCTAATATATAGAGTGTTGAGACACAACTTCTACTTCTTAGCTTAATCTAAATTCATATAGCTTCATGTTAAATTGATGTTGAATGGGATCATGAGTTAGTGATATAAAAAAAAGTTGTCGATTAATTAATTAGATTAAGGCGTTGATTTTAAAACGTGGTGTTTAATAAAATTAATTAGTGATGTTAAAAAACTCATAGTGATGATGTAATTGGATTTTAGGTTATTAGACGATGTAATTGATTTTAAGGTCTTATGTTTGGTGTGAGGATGTGTGCAATGTGATGTTTTTTGAACTTGTTCATATTAGGTTAATCTTGACTCGGCCATAGAGTAGTTAAAATAACATTGATTCAATAATTGATGAGATTATCATTGGTAATTTATGGGCCCATGGTATTGGATAGCCCATGCTATTGGACATGATGAAGTATATTTAATGGCTTGAGATACTCCATCATAAGATTCCTCAAATGACTATGTGTTTGACCGATTAGCGAAGGTTAAATAAATAACAAATATCTAATAGGTGTTGGTTTTCCCAATTAAGGGTTTCTAGGGTAAATATTGGCTTATGTGTTTCTTGTGTCTATCTTTGTGCTTTTTCTCTCTCTTCATTTTAACATGTGGTATTAGAGCTAGATTGACTTGGATTCTCCACTAAGAGTGGTCTTATGCTAGAATCCATGAATAGAGGCTAAAGAGATGAATGCATGAATGTAGAAGAACATTTTTTCTCGTTTGTTTGTTTCTAGGGATGAAATGCATTTAAATGATGAAGGAATTAGTAGCATGTGAATTTTTTTTAGCAATAAACCTTTTTCTACACTCTTTGAGAACTATATCAATCTAAAAATTAGAGCTTTTAGTCAATTATTTGAAAATCTATGATAATCATTCGAAGGAATTTTTCTAGAAGTCGAAGGATTCCAGAGGATATGTGTAACACACCCAACCCCTAAGTACCCTTTTTAGGGATGGGGAATCAAAAATTTTCTTACTTTAATAATCTCGAATCCTCTTTTCGAGGTCTCCATCCTCTTCTACTCAACCGTAGTTTTCTAATGACTACTACCAGGCTCAAATCCGAGCTTTGGATGGCAATTTATGGCCTCCTAAATCTCTTCGGGAGTTATTAGTTAAGGGACACATGGTGCCCATGTGGGTCCATCTCATTTGCACCATCCCCAAGTTCCTACATCTACGGTGGAAGTCCATCCAACGTCTAATCCAACGATGGGTCCTAATCCTCGTTTAACACATAAGCTAAAGGGGAAGTTCGACATTCATCGTTGAACACCTCTTTTGTCTTTCTACGTGCATATCTTCCAGAGTCCCAAAATCCCAAAGGAACCTAAAATATCGCCATGTGGATATGGCCTTCGATCCTTTCAGCTTATCTACGACACTACACTCCAAACCTCTGGAGTTCCGAAGTCTAGGACTCTCGAAGTGTCCACTCTTTCACATGGTGGTGTATTAAACGCAGATGCAAGGACAAGTGGGTCCTGAGTACTCCACCCACCAAATGGAACAATCAAGTATATGCCAAGGGGGTGACATGAAGCAAGGCGAAGATGACATGTGGCCCCGTTAGTGGGTGACACGTGTCGTGTTCTAATGGGCACATAGGGTCTAGAAAATGTATGAATCAAGGTGACACGTGGCACATCAATCGTGGGTCAACATCGCCCTAGGTGACATCAGTGTGCCATGTCACTCCAGATTGATAGTATTTCGACACCCTTAGATCTTACGGTCGAGATGCGTCCACATAGATCCATTGATCTACGGCCTTCGTTACTTCGTAACTTCGACGTTCGGGGAAATCCGTTGTGTGACTTCCTCCTTGCTCCCGGAGTGGCCAACATTAGGTTGACCACAGTCTAGATCTAACAGTCATGGGAGATCCTGAAACGTTCTCATATCTACGACTCTTATCACTTTGCGAATTCGTCGTTCAGAGGTTTCGCTCGCTTACCATCCCCTTTCTCCCGGAGTGGTCAATTCCAGACTAACCTTGGCATAGATCCAACAGCTAGGAAGGATCCCAAAGCGTCTCTAGATCTATGGTTCATGTTAATTCGCAGCTTCGACATTCTGGGGTTTTGGCATCGACAACTTTGTTCTCCCAAAGTAGGACTCCATCGAAGTGTTGTATGTGATTCCCTCCACTGGTTGATCAGACGGTTAATAGGGGTTCTCAACGGACTCCCCAGATCCATGACTCACATTAATTCTCAACTCCGACGTTCGAGGAATTTGGTGTTATGACACCTCTTCTCTCCCGAAGTAGTCGACACCGGACTGACCTTGACATAGATCCAATGGCCATGGAGACTCTCGAATACCCACGGATCTGCGACTCACGTTACTTCGTGATTGGTAAGTGGGTCAGGGTTTAATGGTGGGACAGGCCCATCGGTCACAGTTAGGGAAACCTCCAGATGTCGATCAACCTCGTTGGTAACCAAACCAACAGGTTTCCTTCAACCGGTTTGAAAGTGGTAAGGCCATAACACCCCGGAGTTTCTGGCTTCGAAACTCCGGGGTNCAACCGGTTTGAAAGTGGTAAGGCCATAACACCCCGGAGTTTCGAAGCCAGAAAAGCTTAGCTCCTTTCATGCCTAGCGTAGGGGTCCCAGACCTTGGTCATATGGGTCCTCATATAATTCTCGTGGGATACATGCTTAACTCTTAGTCATGAATTAGGTAAGGCCATGGGCATGAGCCCTCAGTCACACAGGTGAAGGGTTTGAAGGAGGCACCCTCCTTCCACAGATTTTGAACTCAACATTCCCACGAAGGCAAATTCGAGAGGTTGGCAGGACATAAGTATTCCAGTTAAACCTACCCTAAATCTCTTGCAAACCCACATCCCATAAATCTCTATCGTCTAGGTCGAGGCAAACAAAAGACCATTCGAAAGCATGGGTTCACAGAAAAACAATGATAATTTATACCTTAATCATTCAATACAGAATTTATTCATAGACATGTATATTCAATCATCATTTCCATTCTAGTACACAGAATATGAAAATACTTATCAAAAACTAGAATCGTGAAGTGATTGATGAAAGGGGTGTCTGTTTCCACCCAACCGTAGGCACAACCACTCCTGGACAGATTTACCATTGGCCACCCCCTAGCTAGACCATGATGCTCTCAGAGAGACTCTTTCTTCTTGCTCAACGACAATCAGGGACGGAGGTTATTGTCCTCCTCCCAAAGGTTATTGGCAAACAATTTTCTCTGTGCCAAGAAATGGGGTCTGGAACGAGTACTTCCACAGTCACTCGTCGGCCTCGTTTATCAGCTTGGATTGAAAATGTTGCCAGCAACTTCTTGCACCCAAAAAAATTTGTTTCTATGTTCTCCTTCGAACCAGAGAGTTGCACATGCTCTTCCCTCTTCTGGAGATTGGTCTCTCGACTCTTCTCTCTTGTCAAATTACGTCTACCCACAAAATCACTTCCTTTCTTGCCTTCCTCAGCAAGATTGAGTGGGTTCGAATCCCCAAATCATGGTCAGGTTTGGAAGCCTTACAGATGGGTACTCTGCCCATCTCCTCATTAACTCTTGAGGAGGGATTTCCAACTACTAGTCTGACTGGTAATTCATTTATGGGTTAGAGGATTGTTCTGGGACTGAAAAATTAAATCCAATAAGGTACTGGTTTGGTGGGGGTCATCTCAACCATTTTTAGTTCCCCTCACCATCTCTCTCATAGCATCATGGTTTATCTTGGGAAACCCACCTTTCAACAACTATGCAACATTATCCATTTTTAATTAATAACAAAAATACATACATTACCTTTTATAATAGAAAGGTTCATCAAATCCAACATTCACACATATTTAGTCTTCCAAAGTCTTTTGGCAAGTTATAGTTATATTTACAAGTTGGGGGAAACAAGGGTATTACAATATGGGGGGTTCTCAACTAAATATTGAAGGATTTGGTAATATTCTAGATATTTTTTGAAAAGTCTTGAGAAATCCATGGCTTTCCCTACGTTTTTCTATAAGCTGCAACCAGAGGTGCTAGAGCCTATCAAGGGTATAAAAATTCAACCTATAATATCTATGATTGGAAGGAAGTTCAAGCTATGGGAGGAATCAACAGTGGAAGTCGAGGTTGGCAGAGTGGATCTGGTGCAGTTGTTTGGCACTGAGATGCTTGGGGATTTTCCCATATCCATTGAAAATGATTGTAGAGACATGGTTGAGAACTGTATCAAGCCAAATATTAGAGATTTTGGTCAATTATTTGAAAATCTCTAATAATCATTCGAAGGAATTTTTCAAAGGATTATGGAGGATATGGGGGGTTCTCAACTAAATATTGATGTATTTGGTAATATTCTACATTTTTTTGAAAAGTCTTGGGAAATCCATGGCTTGCCCTACATTTTTCGGTGCAATTGTTTGGCACTGAGATGCTGGGGGATTTTGCCATGTCCATTGAAAATGTTTATAGAGACATGGTTGGGTTGTCTTTCACACCCTATTCATTCATTGATGGATGCACATGGTGTTGGAGGAGACTCCTTGCAATCTATGTAGCCTTGTGAAGTTTCATATGAAGCACATGTGTAAAGTTTGATTCTAAAGAGTATCATGTTGGTAGAAGTGTGATGAAGGACATCACTATTTTGGGTCAAGAGGAATATGTTTATGAACGATAGTGGACACATGAAGATGGGGCTAATGGATATTGGTATTTTTGTATTCACTTTGGTGTAACAAACATTTTATTACCTTGTGGCACATGGTTATTATTTAAATAACATAGTCAATAGGTGGAAGGAAGAATGGTTACAAATTTATTCCCTTACATGTACATATGTGCATATACTATTAGGTTGCACACAAATATAAGTGACGGTTCATGGGTCTATGAAATATGGTGAATGCTAGCTAGAAATGGATCACAAGGATTGACGTGGAGCATAGGTGGAAGCACATGGACATAGGGTGGACAATGAAGAAATACTCAGTTAATGAGTGTTTGATTTGACTCACTGCATTTAAAGTAGAGATATACATGGGTAAAGAAGCATGTAGATGCTTCTTGCATCATTTGCTTAGGTATACAATGATAACATAAGTACTTGGTCTGTGTAATTGAGGGATGATGGAAATGAAACATATTGATGTTTCATAGCATCACATGCTCGAGCATACAATTGTAATTATTTTTTATAGAGTTGGATTTTATTATGTGTAAATTGGGCATGGTTGTAAGAACTATTGAGGCATGCATACCCTCAGTTTGAAAGTTCATTGCTGCAAATTATATACATATAATTAGGTGATAGGGGCCAAGTTGTATTCTTGGAAACATGGTTAATAAACTTTGAGGGGGTAGGTGTTTATCACAATTCAAGTTTAAAGAGCGAAATGTTGGGTTAATCTTGACTCTGACATAGAGTAGTTAAGATAAACCTTGAGTTAGTCATTGATGCGTTTACTATTGGTGGTTTACAAGCCCATGGTATTTGGTAATCCATGGTATTATATACGATGAAGAATATTTAATGACTTGGAATACTCCATTGTAATATACCTCAAGTGGCCTAGTGTTTGTCCAACTTCGATAAGGTCAATAAATATTGAGTGTTAGAATTTTCCCATTAAAGGGTTTCCAAGGTAAATATTGACTTTTCCACATGTTTGTTTCTTTGAGTTTATTTTATTTCTCCAATTGTGCTCCATTTTTAACATATGGTATTAGAGCCTGATCACCTTAGATCCAAGGTGTTAGGGACAAGTGTTTTTAATCTAATTTTGGTTTGAGTGGGAGCTTGCACATAATGAAAATGTGTTGCAAGAAAATGGTAATCAGGGAAAGACTTGAAATGGAAAGTCATCTTGAAACATGTGGAAATTAGGGAAAGACTTGAAATGGAAAGTGAGCTTGAAACATGTGGAAATCGGGGAAAGACTTGAAATGGAAAGTGATCTTAAAACATGTGGCTTTGACCTAGAACATGCATGAAGGAGCATAAATTTTGGGTAGATGGATAGATCTACCACTTGGATGCCTAGACCTATTGAGTGCTTGATTAAGCTCACTATATTTGAAGCATAAAGGAATGTGGTGATCCAGGTGGATATCGGTGGCCACCCACCTATTCCAACTGGCTCATCTTGGCGATTTTTCAGTTTGGCAGTTTTTTCCTAGTTTGTGGGTCCTGAACTTCTGGGGTTGTTTTGAGGCCCTAAACAACGTTTTTAGAGCTCGCCACAGTCAAACTATAGACATAGTCAAAGTTTGATGACATAATGTGTAGTCCTCATATAGACCTTTCCATGGGCTATCGTGTGCCTAAAACAAAGATCGTATGCAAAATTTACGACCCTGAGACGTTAATGTACCAAATTACCCCAATGTGGCCCACATGAATTTTGACGCTTCATTTCCTAGGGTTAGGTTTTTGGATGTCTAGGGTTTTGGAATTAATGTTTATTGTAAAAAGGATTTTAAAGCCTCATTGTACTCACATTCTTGCGAATGAGCGCAACCATCACATCTCTTCTCAGAGATAAGCCACCACCATTCTAACAAGCTTGTTTGAGTTTGCATTTTACAGTTTCAACATATTTCTTTATTAATAGAAGCCAAGTTTTACTGTATCTCTGTTATTATCCATTGAATATCTATGTTAATAATATAGATTTGTATTCATTTCATTCTTCTCATAAAATTCAGATCAGTGTTATCGGAGTGGTCTGCTCCTTGTCGTTCTTAGTGCATGTCCCCGATGAGGTCAAGGTACAAAGAGTTGGGTCTTGAGCTTGTTTCTATTGAGGACAAGAACTCTCGCACGCCCAAGTGACCTTCCATGGCAGGAGAAAAGAAATAATATGGGATTTGATATCCTTTCAAACTGTTGCTTGAGGAAGCCCTCGTGTAATAGAGGAACGAGATGATGGATAGTTTTGTGCAAATCTTTCGATGGCTACCAATAGGTGATGCATCTTCCTCAAGCGGATGTTATGTCCCTTTCAAGGTACAAATCAACTTTGATATTCCCATATTTAAAGGTTAGATAGACATAGATGTTGTAGAAAAATGGTTGAATATACTAGAAGGGTATTTTTCTATCTATAATTTTTCTAATAGAAAAAAGATTACATTTGCACTCCTCAAAGTCGTCCCCCATGTCAAATATTGGTGGGAGACATTCTGTGAGAAAAAGGAAACAGAGGAACCCTCATTATTCACAATCACACTCACCAGGGAGTCCTTCAAGGATGTTATTAAGGAACAATACTGCCATGTTGGAAGTTATGGCGAACTATACACAAGATGGACCACACTACGAAAGGAACGAGACCAAACAATGCTAGAGTTCAAAAATATCTTCCATACCTTGTGCACTAAGCTCAATATCAAATATTATGAGAAACATCTGGTACTCAAGTACCGCGGCGAACTGCATATATATATCCATACATAAATGGAGTTTCTAGACATATTGTCCTTGGGCGCGACCTATCGATATGCTATCAAAATTAAGCAGATGCTTAAACAAAAGACGCACCATTTTAGGTATAGGAATCCCTCACAACAGAAGTAGGGAAAAGGCAGCACCAACCCACAAAATAAATGGTAGAGAAAATATGGATAGCCTCAGGACAACTATTCGAAGTCACAGACAAAGAAAGACAATGGAAAGACGAATAAAGACGCCAGGAAGTGGTGCGACTTCCATAATATCCTCTGGCATAACACTGTCGATTGGTGCTCAAAGAAATCATTGGTGGTTGAGGTAAAATATTATGAATTAGATGCGGGTTCCGACTTTGATTCAGAACCAGAAAAGGGGAGACGGATTATTGACGTAGAACCCAGTTCCATCGTTTATACCACCAAGATCTAGCCCAGTGAACCCGATGAACCAGAAGAAGGCGAGTGCATATTTCATTCATATATGTGGGTGAAGGGTACTCCGTTGCACTTCATTGTTGATAATGGTAACCGGAAGAACCTCATCTCAGTAGAGGTCGTTAAGCGGTTGGCCCTACCGACAACGCCGCACGCTCAACCATACACCATCGGATGTCTCAGCCAAGGAAACAATCTTTATTAATCCATAAACAGTGGCACGCTACCCCTTAATTGGGGCATATTACATCAGTATTGCTATTTTATTTATGTCGGATTGGATCCATTAGTTGTAGTTGTACCTCCTAATCTCCTATATATACCAAGGAGACCTTTTCATTTGGAATCATCTTGTATTTGTGAATTCAATTGATGTATAAGGAGGTTTCCCTCTTGAAGAGGATTATTATCTGAATTTTTGTCTTTGTCTAGGAGTTGAGTACTTATTCTAAGGTTTTTATGCTATTTTTATATTTGGTTCCTAACATTTGGTATCAAAGCTCAAGGTCTGGGGGTTTTGCTACTGCATCTGAGACACCTTAGAATTTTCACTATAAATATTTTTTGGGATGTTGCAGAAGGAACACCTTGGGGAATATTTAGTAGATGGATCAAAGTATGTTTGGTTAAAATATCATCTTCTGGGGATTTATACTTTCAGAGATATATCCCGTGGAACATCGGGTTCCTAAATCATCCTAAATTCAATCATCGCAAATTTTTCACTATAATATTTTTTGTTTTATTCTTTAGACCGTGAAACTCAATGTATATTCATAGGAATTATCAAGGTATCTGTGATAAGAATTTAAGCTTCTGGATCATCCTAATTTTGGAGATAAACCCTGTGTAAGATAGGGTAGCTGACCAATCCTATTAAATAACCTCAAACATGTGTTCCACGTAAAACCGTGATATATCATTCAATGAGTATCCAAATTAAGTGAGACTAGTTGCATTGAACATTGGACAATATTTAGTATTTTTGGTGCAATTTTCAGAATAAGATATCATATATTGTGTGCTTGGCATGCTTTACAAGTATGCTGTAGTGTCCCCTTTTGTACACATACCAATTTGTAGTGTACCAATTCACTACCCAGGTTTCCAAACCCCTCAATTACCATTCTATACATGAATGTTTACATAATTGATACACAGGTTCACCCAAACCTCTCCATTTACCATTCATTACATGGATGTAAAAACAAATGCATTTAACAAGAATTAAACACACTTAATTCACAGAGTAAAATATATAATTCACTCCTGCAATTAAGCAAGCCATAGCATTCAAGAGCAAATTCATTTACACAGCGG
>SNQJ01S0035014.1:0-26925 GCA_010110895.2 Picea sitchensis
ATGTTCCACATACCACTAGAAATGGCCTGAAAATGTACTACCCATCTAGAATAGTATTACCTTCAAATATATTAAAACTGATACCGTTATACATCAAACAAACTTGGGTCCATTACCCAAACCTTTGTGCTACTGGAGTTCACTACTAGACTTTCTCCAAGGGTTGACATCAATCACTAAGGGTTGAAATCAATATACAATATCACTCTCCGATGGTTGACATCAATGACAACCAACAATCCATAACAACTGTCCATCAACCTAAGCCAAATGTCTAACACCTAGAGAAAAAATCAAGCTGATTTTTCTTTCTCCTAAATCATATTGGGGTTTAATATGACTGTTGGCATGAAGCATAGTAATTGGATAGTTTAGTTTGAATCTCAAGACAAAAATTAGATGTTTTCACATCAAGTGATCAACTATGATTTCATATATCCTCTCTATATGTTCATGATACTATAACAAAGGTGGTAGTGAATATGAGCCTATATCAACTACACACTAGTGTATCTTCCTTACTATTACTAGGTTTCCTTCGACACATTGCAAGTGAAAAGTTTGTCCAATTAATGTGAGAATTACACTCAACCCCACTACCATATTTTTAATATAATTATAGGAATTACAACCATAAGCCTAATTTTCATCCAAGTTTTGTATCCATTCAAGTCGAAAAATATCATTTTTTGGGCCCAAAATAGAACATGAAATACCCCCCAAAAAATTCAATTGTTAAGTCCCCCAGCTTAACCAAGGAACATTACTTGCAGAGATACACAAACAATGAAAATTTCTTTTGCTAATCAATTTTTTGTAGTTTTTCAGCTATGATTTATTCACATTTACGACTAGATTCTAATACCCATAATTAAATTCAACTACAAAATTCTAAACAAGAATGAATGCAACTAATAAAACATTTATATAACCATATAAAACCATTCTCATTCAGAGAGTAAATGCGCAACCATGAACTCATAAATAATTCAACAAAATAGATAAACACTTATCTGTTATGAAATGTTTGTGCAACCAACTACTTGGGAAGGATGTTCCACCTAACCATAGACCTATTGTTCCAAATCTCAGTGGAAATTCACCCTCGAGATGGGGATAGGAATCCACAAAAGAAGGGTGTCTCTCATAGTCCATCAAAACTCAGTATTACACAACCCACTAGATTTCTCCTACAACGATCCTGAATTTCCTCCATGTCTCTTCCTCTTGACCTGTCCAACCTAAGGAATGTACCCTATCACTTCTCTCAGTCCATGAGGTGTCTCGTACATTTTTTAGGATCTCTATGGCACATATAGATAGGAATATATCAGGTGGGAACTCAAGGGAACTCACTGCTATGAAAAACACCAGCAAAAGACAACAACAAATGCTTGCTAATACAATGAAACACACCTAGGAGTTCACTCTTCATGCTTGAAAACCTGGATCTTCAATTTATAGCTCCAAAACACTCCAAAAATTCTTCAGTATGCTCCAGAATTCATCCAACCTTATTGTTCCAACTCCCAAGCTCTTCTTTTTCTATGTCCTCTATTGTTATTGTAAAAACTTGACTGTCTAAAATTGTTGTTCCTCCTCATACACATTTCCTCTCTTTCCCCAAGACAATTGAATGCTCACTTTACCCAATGTTTATTTCTTCTTCCCCATGCTCTCCAATAACTATGGGATGTGACTCTCACACCCACCCTATGATAGATATTCAATGATTGGGTTCTCATATTCTCATACACTCAACCAAAAAATTAGAAGTTTTCCCCAAATGATATTAAATTTTAGAAATGTGGGTTTGAAGTAATACCCATAAACTATTCCGCCCCGGCACCCCCTCTCTCTCTCTCTCTTCATTCCCCCTCTCTTGTGGACTAATCATTCCCCATCTCTGTCCATATCCCAGTAGCTAGTGTTTCATTATATTTATTTACAATTCAGAAAATACATGTTGCAATTACATTGCTTGGCCACAACCATATTATTATCTACATTATGCATTAATTAAACTGGGGATTATAGTGGGGATGTTACATTCCCCTCCCCTACAATTGTGCATCATCCTTGATGCACCGCACCATGCTGAAAACATATACAAATTTACATTACAATATTCAGAAAATAAAAACAATTTTCTACAATTTTTTACCCTCCAACAACAATCCAAACCAAATGTCTCATTCTTCTCAACCTGCTGACCCAAGGAATGCACCCGCTTCACTTCCTTCATTCCATTGGGATGAAACATTATTTTACCAAGGTTACCAGTGCTGACCAAAAATGTTGAGATGAGGTTCTAGAACTCTAGATATCAAAAAATGAAATCTCGTATTTTCCAGCTTCTATTTTCTTCAAAAGTGACAAAAATTTACGGGTATTCCTCTTGCATGGTTTCTTCATGCTCCCATGTTTCATATTAAGGAATGTAGTAGGTCCATTGAACCTTTACCAGCCTTGTGTATTTTTTCCTGAGCACTTTGACTTTCCGGTCCATGATGTGTACTGGTTCCACCTAGAAATCCCCTTCGTGTTTCACTTGGATCACAGTCACATCAATTATGTGGTTAGGATCAGACACATATTTCTTTAATAATGACACATGAACTACATTATGCACTCTCATAGATGAAGGAAATGCTATAATGTATGCAATTGGCCCTATCATTTCTAATATTTCAAAAGGCCCACAATATCGCGCTGCCAACTTTGGGCAACAACCCAATCTTATCGAACTTATTTTTGCTTTCACTTTTAGGAAAACATGTTCTCCCACTTTAAAATCTCTGAAAATTTTGTTCTTGTCTGCATAGATTTTCTGCTTGTCCTGGGTAGCCTTTAAATTCTGCATGATCTTTGTCATCTTCTCTTCCATTTCTTTTAACAAATATGTCCCAATGATGGATTTGTCTGTTGGGTTATCCCAACTCACTGGTGTGTTACACTTCTTGCCATACAAAGCTTCAAATGGAGTCATTTTTAATGCAGATTGATACCCATTATTATAAGAAAACTCCACTAAGTGGATATAGTCTTCCCATTTTGATGGATGATCCATCACGTACATCTTAAGCATGTCTTCAATTATCCAATTGGTCCTTTCTATTTTTCCATCGGACTTTGGGTGATATGTTGTACTAAGATTCATATTTGTCCCAAATACTTTGAACAAACCTTGTTGTAATTTGGATGTAAACTTGGAATCTCTCTTTGAAATTATTTCCCTAGGCACTCCATGTATCCTGGAAACTTCCTTCATGTAGATATTTGCAATGTTTTCTTCCTTATGTGTTGTCTTTATGGGAATAAAATGTGTTACCTTTGTTAATTTGTCCACTACCACTATGATGGAATCATGTTTATTCACTATCTTGGGAAGATTTGTAACAAAATCTACTGTGACCACCTCCCACTTCCATTCTAGAATGGGTAATGGTTTTCACATTCCCACTAGATGTTTGTGTTATGTATTTACTTTTGGCATTCTAGACACCTGACTATGTTGTTAATCACTTATTTCTTCATCCCTAGCCAAAATCCCGGCTCCTCGCCGCTTTAACGGATTTATGATATCCTAGGTGCCCAGCATATGGCACGTTTTGCATTTCTCTTGGCATTACATTTTTTATCTCTGTGCAATTTGGCACATACACCTTTCCCTTGTACAAGAGGATTCCATCCTCTTTTAATTCATAATTTTTAAATTTCTACTGTGAATTTTCTTAGTGCAAGTTTTATTTTACTTTCAAATAAAGATTATATGAATTTAATGCTTCAAGAATTTTATCCTTTAAATTTGTCCTATACATGTTGATGGTTGAAACATTCTCTTCATGGGATCTTCTATTGAGTGCATCAATTGCCTGATTTATTTTCCCTTAATATGTTTAGTTTCAAAATCATACTCATTAAGAAACTCCAGCCATCTAGTTTGTCTTTCATTTAGTGTTGTTTTTCCAAATAAATATTTCAACCACATTGGTCCGTTCTTAGCTCAAACTTCTTCCCCATGAGGTAATTCCTCCACATTTTCAATGTGTGTATAATTCCTGCTAGCTCTAAATCATGGGTAGCATAATTTCTCTCATGTTCCTTTAGTTTTCTAGATTCAAAACACACAACATGATATTTTTGAATGAGGACTCCACCAATCCCTTCCTTGCACACATTTGTGCATACTATAAAGTCTTCATCTAGGTCTACAATCTTTAATATGGGTGCACTTGTCAAAATTCTTATAAACTGTTAGAAACTCTCTTCACATTTCATAGTCCACTCAAATTTCACTCCTTTCTTTTGCAATGAAGTGATTGGGATTGCAATCTTTAACCCTTTATGAATCTTTGGTAATAATAAAAAAGACCCATAAATTACCTGACCTCCTCCACATTTATTGGTGTTGGCCACCGTTTAATGGCCTCTATTTTCTTTTGATCAACTGCTATCCCATTTGCTGAAATAATATTCCCCAAGTAGTGGATCTTGTTTTGATAAAATATGCACTTACTTAGATTGGAATAGAATTTATGTTCCCTCAAAAATTTTAGCACCATTATCAGATGCTCCCCATGCTCCTCTTCATACTTAGAGTATATGAGAATATCATCTAAGAAAACAATTACAAACTTGTCCAAGTACTCCCTGAACACTCCATTCATTATACACCTAAAAAAATCGGGGCATTTGATAGTCCAAAAGGCACTACCGTGAATTCATAATTCCCATACCTTGTTCTAAATGTTGTTTTGTTGATATCTTCTTCTTTTATCCTCACTTGATGATATCATGATATCAAGTCAATATTGGAAAAGATTCTCACACCTTTTAGTTGATCAAATAAATCACCATTCCTTGGAAAGGGATATTTGTTCTTTATAGTGACCTTATTCAATTGTCTAAAATCAATACACAACCTTAAGGTTCCATATTTATTCTTCACAAAAAGAACTAGGGCTCCGCACAGTGACACACTTGGTCATATGTACCCCTTCTTCAAAATTTCTTCTAGATGCATATGCAATTATTTCAATTTTGGTGTGCCCATTCTATAAGGTGTCTTGGATGTTGGGGCAACACCTAACACCAAATCGATAGAGAAATTGATATCCCTCTTTGGTGGCAGTCCTGGGATTTCCTTAAAAACATTTGTAAAATCTCTCAAGATTGGATGGTCTCCAAGACTTGCTACTTTATCTATGGCTGCCTCTTCCATGTGGGATGAACAAATTTGACACCCTTTCCTGAAACTCTGCTTTAGTTGCTTGGATGAAATTTTTCTAACCACATCTCTTGGAATGCCTTGAATCTTTCCTTGCTACCCTTTCTCATAAAGACAAGTTATTGTTTTGTTATAATAATATAGGGAAACATGGTGTTTTTCCAACCAATCCATGCCAATTAGACATTCATATGAACCCAAAGGTATAATGTTCACATCTACCTTTGTGTTGAGTCCATTCATGTCTATTGGGAAATATTTAACTAGCTTATCGATCCTTCTCTTATCCCCCATGGATAATTGAACTAACCAAGATTTATTATGCTTACTCCTTTGCAAATGGAATCTTTCAATAATATTAGAGTTTATGTAATTATGGCTAGCTCCATAATCAATTAAAATTTCTATGGGATGATTATTGATCTTACCTTCCACTTAAATCACGGGGGACTAATACTCTACTTGCATGTTGTCCAAGGATACATAAATCCTTGGCATGATTCCTCCCATGTCTTCCATTGTTTCAGCCTCCTGAATGTTKTGAATAGTTCTCATCCTTTCTCCTTTGTGAAGGAAATTCCTATATAAGTGATTCCCCTCACATCMCCAACATTGTACAGGTTTTTTCCTTGCCATTTTTGAAAATAATCTATTGTCTTTTGTTCATTTTAGATTGACTAGCTTTGTTTGTTTATTTGAGAGTTACTCTTGAAAAACGTGGCTTAAAACCTTTCTTCCTTTTCTCCCTCTTTCCTTTCATCTTATCATTCCAAGTCTTTTGAAAGACTAGCCTCCCTCTTATCTACTCATAGAGATGCCTTGTTCTCCTTATGGTCTCCTCCAAAGTTTTGGGGTTAGCATATTGTATATCGTCACTGTAGAAGGAGGGTAACCCACTCAAAAACCTTTGTATTTTGACCTTTTCATCCTTTATGAATTCAACATACGTTAGAAATTCAAAGAACCTCTTCTCATACTCATCCATTGTCATGCTTCCCAACTTGAGTTCAAAGAAATCTTTCATCTTCCTCTCATAGTAATTCTCAGACAAATATTTCTCTTGGAAATATCCTTTGAACTACCTCCATGAGACCATATTCTCATCAAGATGCTTCACTTTATTAAGTTGGTCTCACCACATGGATGCCTTTCCTTGCAAGTGGTAGGTTGAAATTATTGTTTATACCCTAGAGGTGTAATCATGCAGTTTGAAATATTTCTTCATTTCTAATAGCTAGGTTTCAGCCTCTTCTCCCCTCCTATGCTCACCATTGAAATTTAGTGGCTTGATCTTCCTAAGTTCACCTTGCAAGATGTCTCCCTCGAGCCTTTTTCTCTGTCTCCTGACAGGGGACACACTTGGGCTACTCCATGGCCCTGAAATAACATGATATCTCCTAGTGGATTGCTCTGGGGAACTATGAAACCTACTCCGACTCCTTGGTTGCCTATCATTCTCATGCCCATCCCTTCTGCTATGGATTTGGATGCTCATGTCACTTGTCTAGCACTATCTTCAGGATTTGTTCCAGATTCATTTTTGTCTTTCTTTTACAACATGTTCAAACTTTGAAGTATCTCTTCCCGAACCTTCATAATCTTTTCATCATCGGCCCTATAGCTCTGCTCTTGTCTATGCAGGCTTCTCATAGTTACATGCTCTTTCCTGTCCCTTCTTCCATTTGACTCTATCTCAACATTACCCATGCTCACATGAAACCCTTTGAATTATTCCTCATGACTGTAGGACCCTTGGGCATCTTTAATTGTTGTGTTTCTCATATAAAAACCAACCTTATTTTCTGAACCTCTAATTTTGTATAAAATGTGCATGCAAGCAATTTTTGTTAGATGAAAATAAACACACAGACAATTTGGAAAAACAATTCTTTTTTTATTCCCTTTAATGACACCAATCATCTTCTTTTGGGTTGGCTGCAAAATTTTCTACTCAAATTAATTTGTTGGCTTGATAGATGGATTTTCCTTCTCAAGACCCTTCCAATGACTATTTATTTTCCAAATTCTAAGTTATGAGAAGAAATTTATGGTCTTCAGAAGTTTTGACCATTTTCCCTTTTATATCCATGCATGCTACATGTGTTCTTTTTCTCTCCCAACACATTTTTAGATACCCATAACTCAAATCTAGCTCCATGGATGACTTCTACAGTCCATGAGATTTCCATAGACTTCTCCTAGGCCCCAAATTGACTCTTAAGCTAGGATTTATGCCCTCTAAAAGAAATCTGGTACTAAAATTTAGCCTTGATTGTTCTGGGCGTAACTCCTTCATACAATCTTTGTTTGGAGAACAATTTAGTTTGTTTGAAATCTCTATCATTTTAAAAGAAAAAACTATATCTTGGAAGGACACACAATTTCATACAAATTTTATTTTCTAAAAACATTGTTTAGGCCCTCAAAAATGACCTGCAAGATGAAGACCTTCGAAAACTGGAATTTTCATAGAAAAATTCACTAAATTGCTGTTGTAATAGTCTTTAGATCTAGACCGTTTCTCCATAAATTGGAATCAGTCCCAATTTTTTATCTTTTGGGTTTTGCCAAGATGTAGCTAGACCTCCGCAAGCACGTCGAAACTTTTCTTCAGAGCCCCCCAATCGAAAATCTTCCATTTCTAGCTACGCGAATTCCCTGGAATCACAGTCCAATGCATTGTCAAACTACCTTTGAACTCCTAGTCCGAAACACTATCGGACTCCCTCCAAATTTGTATTCTGAAACATTGTCGAATTGTCTATCAGAAACTTTCCTTGAGAGCTCCAACAACTATTCTTCGAAAGAACGTCTCTGACAACCTCCTTTTGCATACTTGTACACAACCACTATGTGGCATTCTCTAATTCACCCACTCTTGATGACATGGAACGATTACATGGAGGGTTATGTGGCATTATCCTCCACCCTCAACCCTTCCAAGGAAACCTACTCGTCTGATAGATTAGACGGTCTGACATCATGTCGATCAATGATCACGATCATATCGGGCCCCGAAACTGTGCACTCGTTACCTCAATCAGATTGACTTCATTGGACACCGAAACATGCCCAAAATTCCAAAAAAGATCTGTTGAAACACTGTCAGACCTCCTCCAAACTTATAGCCTGAAACATTGTCAGACTCCCTATTGGAAACTTTCCTCGAGACCTCCGAAAACACTTCTCCGAAAGAAAGTCTCAAAGATCTAATGGTTGAGAATGACCCCGATTGATTTGATGACTCTTGTTATTTTGAGACATTCCCTTAGGATTCTCTTCCTCAGAATTCAATTCATGCCCTGCTTCAATAATTTTCTAAAACCTGACTCCTGAAGGCCTTTCAGGAATTCTTAGCTCTAATCCTCTTGCGACTGAATGTCAACCGCTAATTATCTAGGTCGAATCAATCTGGGTTGTCGATTACTAAACTTCCTGACCATCACGAAACTTATAGGATTTTGATCCTCTATTTTGAAATTGACTCTGCAATTTGCAACTCGATGCCATGAATTTTCTTTTTCTACTATGAAGCACTTAAACTTGAAATTTGCTCAAAATTTGGGGATTTCACTTATGTTCCCCATTTTTATTTTCCCAAATTCGCCACAAGATGAAATATATAACCATGAATCTGCTTAGTTCATACTGGCTCCTGGTCCATACAAGCTTAGTGTTGAACCTTGAGATTTTATACCATTTTGTAACATCCCCCAACTTAATCAGGGAACATTACTTGTGGAAATACACATAAAATAATCTTTTCTTTTGCGAATCAAATTCCTGTAGCTTACCAGCTACACTTTATTCATATTTATAGCCAGATTTTAATACCAACTAAAATATTCTAAACAAGAATGAATGCAATTGATATAACATTTATAAAAACATATAAAACCATTGTTATTCATAGAGTAAATGCACAACTATGAACTCATAAATAATTTAGAAAAATAGATAAACACTTATCTTTTATGAAGCATTCGTGCAACTAGCTGCTTGGGAAGGACATTCAACCCAATCATAGACATGTTGTTCCAAATATTAACAACAATTCACCCCCGATCTGGGGCTAGAAATCCATAAAAGAAGGGCGTCTCTCACGGTCCTTAACAAATCAGTATCACACAACCCACTGGATTTCTCCTACAACTATCCCGAGTTTCCTCCAGCTCTCTTCCTCTTGACCTACCCAACCCAATGAATGTACCCTTCCACTTCTCTCAGTCCATAGGGCATCCCATTCGTTTATCAGGGTCTCTCTGGAACATGTAGCTAGAAATCTCTCCACTAGGAACTCAAGGGAATTCACTTCTAGGAAAAACACCAACTAAAGACAACAACAAACACTTGTTGATACATTGAAACTCACCCAAGAGTTCACTCTTCAGGCCCGACAACCCAACTTTTCAATTTCCAGCTCCAAAACACTCCAAAAACACTTCAGTATGCTCCATAATTCTCCCAACCTTGTCATTCCATCTCCCAAACTCTTCTTTTTCTATGTCCTCTGTTGTTCCTGTAAAAACTTGATGATCTAAAACTATTGTTCCTTCCCACACGAATTTCCTCTCTTTCCCCAAGAAAATTGATTGTTAACTATGGCCAATGTTGATTTCTTATTCCCCATGCTCTCCAATAACTACGGTATGTGAATCTCACACCCACCCTATGATAGATATTCAATGATTGGGCTCTCATACACTCAACCAGAAAATTAGAAGTTTTCCCCAAATGATATTAAAATTTAGAAATGTGGGTTTGAATTAATACCATAAACTATCTGCCCCGCTCCCCGCCCCCTCTCCCTCTCTCTAGACGTTCCCTCTCTCTTGTGGATTAATCAAACATCATCATTTTCCATATCCCAACAGTTGGTGTTTCATTATATTTACAATTTATAAAATACATTCCGCAATTACATTGCTTGGCCATAACTGTATTCTTATCTACATTATGCATTAATTAAACTAGGGATTATAGTGGGGATGTTACATCAATCAACTATTTTTTTTACTATAATTTAAACATGATTTGCATCCCTATTGTCACCTTCAATAATGAAAAATATTCAAAATTAAAGCCATCCTATAGGTCAAAAACCTAGTTGACATATTGGTCGAAATTATACCCTATGTTCAATTGAAATGATTCGAAAAATTTGAAAAATTAGTGGTGACATATGTTGAAATAATTTGGTTTAGTTTTAAGGTCAACATAAAAGTAGAAAGGCACTGTAAATATAGGTAGAAACAATGTCTCTTGAAAATACTTAATTGTAGTCAAAATGATTATTGCTATTGTGGTTGAAATATGTTTTTCACAGATGAACTATTATAAGGAAAGCAAGTAAAAATATTTATATAAAAAATAATTTCTCGGTCTTGATCTTTGTCGAATAAGGTATGGAATATAGTGCCTGTTGGGACAGGATTTTGGGGACCAATTTCGAGAACTGCACAGGAGAAAACCATGCGAATAGATTGATAGGTCAGCCATGAATCAACGAGCGTAAAACAAGGAAAGACAGTTGGCACACTTTCGGGATTGGTGCGCAAAAAAGGAAGACCATTGGAAATCGTTAGGCATTTTGGGTCTATCAATATGGGCTAAGACCCATTGTAATTGTATAAATATGTAATGGTTTTGGGATAGATAGGTGTGGAATAAAAAGGGTGTGAAAAGTATGACAAAAGAGGAAAAGAGCGATAGAGAGTTAGAGGGATAGAGAGATAGCTAATGAATAGGAGAATAGGAGAACAAAAAGGGAATTTTATATGAGACATAATGTATGAGCGTAGTGCACATATTTTATAATGGATGTTCTTAATAATACAATAAGAAGTTGGTAGTTGTGCAAGTAGCCCATCTTGGGTGAACCATGTTAATCATGATGTCTATGTGTTATGATGTGTTCGATGTTTTTTTTATTGTGTGCATATAATATATGTATTGTTACTATGAATATGTTGCATGTTAATATGTTTCTACGCAAATGATATAAGGATAAGTAGAATGGTTATAAGGACTACCTCCCATCCCTTCATCATTATGGAAACCTGGTTCCTGCAGTTCCCATAGATACCTTGGGTGAGACTTCACCTACTTGCAGGTGATGCCGAAAGGGTCAATATCTTGGAGTTTTGTTGGTACATTCATGTTGAACCTTGGGTCTGCCCTCTACGTACCAATAAATGATTCTGTTGTTGGGACCAAGATCTACAACTGAAGGGAATGTGGAGGCCAACTAAGGAAGAGATAGGATGGTGGTTAGAGATGAAGGAGCATGATTTTTCCATAGATTAGAATACGAACCCACGGATCAACTCGGAGCATCGGTTACAGAGGTCTGTATTTATAGACTTACATGAGATTTTATTTCTTGAATTATCAATAGTTTTGGCTGAGTGGTTACAAATGTTAGTTGAAAAAAACAGAACATTCCACACGGTTATTCCGAGGAGTTGTACCCCTAATTTGATACAACAAGTTAATACCGTAAGTAATTGGATCTCATGCATAGTTGATTTTTGGTTGGATAGTGTATTGGGGGGTTATATTACTGAGTTTTCTATAGAGTGTACCTAGTCGTACAATGTTATTGAAAGGGAATTCTTTAAAATTCTGCATGGAAGATATTTGAAATCACTGTTTACTTGGTTCAAAATCATGCTATGTGAATGGGGGTTATGAAGTTGGAATCTGATCACCCTAGTAGTTATGTGCCTTTGCGCGCACAAGGGGATGGGGGATGACTAGGGGGTGGTATGAGAGTGTGGAGGCGAGGGATGGAATAAATAATATATAAGAAACAAATGGGTTGAGAAAGTCGAGAGAATAAGAAGGTGTGACGAAAGAATATATTGGAGTGTTGTGCAGTGGAAAACGATTTCAGTACAGTAGGAAAATGATTGTGGCTGATAGAGAAGAGAAGCACAATGAGTTTGAGGAAATAGACACCAACACAGTGCTCCAGATAGAAGGAATACCATGCACAAAAAGGAAGGAGAATGAAAAGGACCATCAACTCAGTCCAGAAGAAGGAGATCCATTGCATCCCAGTAACCCCACTCAGGTTAAACTCTATGTAAAACACGACCCCGTGTTCGTCTTTGAGGTCTGAGGTAAGATCTGAAACTTTGTTGCAAACACTTGTAGTTATTAAAGTAAGCAAGGATAGTAGTAAAGGTAGTTAGAGTAGTGGAAGTAGTGTGAAAACCCAGATTCAATTAGTGACATTGAACTGAGGTAAAATATTGTGCAGTACACAATGGCGGGGGTAGACCCCACTTTGAGAATACATGTCTTCCACAGAGCAGTTACAGAACATCCAAAACAAAATTTATTTTTCTGTGAAGCAATATGGACCATGAAGCAGGTCTAGGAAGACGATACGAAAATTGCACAGTTAGTGATGACATTAGAAGACCGTGCGTTACTATGGTATATGAAGTATCACTCCACTAAACCTACAGGATAACCCATAAAGTTGTTAGACATCAGGAAATCCATGTTAAAAGAGTTTCAGAAACTGAAATCTGAGTCACAGTGTATTACAAAACTAAAAGAGATCGAGCAATTGAAGAATGAATCAGTATGGGATTTTGATTAGAGATTCAAGATATTAATGGGTCTATTGACCTTCTAGATTCTAGATGAGCAACATAGGGAATGTTTCATTGAAGGATTGTTACCACATGTATGTTGTCCATTGACGCAAAAAAATATTATGTCACAGTCATAAGCACTAGAAGTCACCATGAAGTTGGAAGCATCCCCTATAGGAGAGAATGACGTAGGGATATCTTAGGTTCAATCACATTTAGAAACATCGACAATTCTATTGCAGAATCTTACTAAAGGGAAGGAAAAGAGAGAAGAAGTATGGTGTGTTACATGCATAAAGGAAGGACACCATAAGAATGAATGTCCAGCCTTTGCAAATTATTTGGCTATAGGAGCCCTGAATCCCTTGGCTAGAGAAGGAGGGTTATGGTGTGATATATGTAAAACAATGGGTAATCACCGAACCACATGTCCTTTAATGAAGAAGTCTTAGACCACTACCAGAAGCTTATTGTGTATTTTTTTTAAGTCCATGGGACATGATGAATAAAACTTCCACGCACTCGATCTAATGAGAGAATGAACCTCTGATGCATATAGATTTCAAGTGGTGGTAAAATTGGAAGGAGGGGTACTGCAATATAATAATATGATGGGATAAAATCAAGGAGGAAGAGGAGGATTTAGAGGTCAAGGAAGAAGAGGATTCAATAGAGGAAGAGGATCGATTATCTACTATAACTGTAACCAGCAAGGGAAATTGGCATTGGATTGTAAGAATCCTTCTACAACGTGTACATACTCTAGACAGTTGGATCATGTGACGGAATACTTCCGAAGTTGATCATGAAGTGGCAGGAAAAAAGGAACCAAAACATGCAGATGATATCAGTGGAAGAGTGCGATGATCAACCAAGGGTAGCAATAGCTACGCGTGGAGGATAAAGAACATGAGCCAATGTGACAGAAAAAGGAAATTGGACCGACCAGTGGGTCATGAAAGAAACAAAAACTCCTCTGACATTTAACCCCCAGAAAGAGAGAGACACATATAAGCGAGCAAGGAAGGAGCTTCTAGAAACATAATGGGGAACATCGACTGTGCCACCTGTGTATGGAACGAATCTAGCCTATGACCACTCGATTATAGAAAGGGTAGTTGAAAAGGCAAGTACTTTGAAGAGTTTCTTAAAGAGTTGTCTAGAACTAATAAAGGATGGAACTACATTAAACTTATTGTGCGATATTATCGACCAGTGCACGCAAGATAAAGAAGAACATGTTGCACAACAAGAATTTAACTAGGTACAATGCAAGAAAAGGATGGATAGGGAATTTTGACTTAATGCACAGATAGGAGAATAATATATATATAATATCATATTGGATATGGGATCCAATGTGAACGTCCTTCTGAAGAAGACATGGAAGACAATGGGAAAACCAAGGTTTATTTGGTCTCCTATTTAATTGAGGCTAGCAAATCAACAAAATATTGTTCTGATTGGAAGTTGACAGGGGTGAATGTTAATATCGATGGAGTGCACAACACATCAAATTTTGAGGTAACCGAGATAGTGGATGGTAGTAAACCTTACCCAATGTTATTTGGAATTGATTGGGATTTTGATAAATAGACCATTATTGATCTGAAATATAGACAAATGATCATTGAAGTAGTATACTTGATAGTTATTACGCCATTGGATCCCACAAAAAGAAGATGATATGTGGAACTGACAAGGGGAAAAGAACTCAATAAGATTTACAATGTGACCACAAGGATGGATGACCATGTTAATCCTACTTCTGAGGGTGTACTCAATTGGCGAATTATCAGTTCTTATGCATTGGATTCAGAAGAAGCCCTGAAACATTGACAATAGAGGTTACATGAAGTATCTACAAGGAGATGTTCTCGTATTTCCCACACATTGCACTAGATTTGAGTTGAGGTACATGGTCCCTCGAAGTATGGTGGACTAAAAGATATAGATTCTTTTGTAAAATAATTTGAATTGTAGGTATCAAAACAAAATAGATTGATATGATTAAATATCCTACTGAAAGTGACTCCTACAAGGTGGTGGTATGCGCATAAGGATAGAATAGAGAACTGGCATCAATGCAGAAGGTTGTTACAAGTCAAGTTCAAAAGAGAAATTGAATATACTATATAGAAGTATACTAGGTTGAGTTGTCATATAGATCATCTTACACAATGCACCGTGACATGGAAATCAATACCGAAGAAAGACTGGACGCACTTGTTTGTACACACTCTAGATACGATCCCAAAGAATTGTTATATAGAACTGGAAGTACATAGAGGAAAAACAAATTAGGAAGATTTGAATCACAACTTCAAGGTCACTTTCAATTTTGAAGATGATTCCCCCTCGACCGATACAACTCTGCAGATCACCAAAAATAAGATCTTTACATTAGAAGACTTGATAGGAATAGTACCCTTATATAGTGAACCCATATCTTATGTGATTGTTCAAGAGATTTTGGAATTCTATAACATAGCTGGAGAAGACCAGGAGGACTAAGACTTGAGAAGTTTGAAAGTTCCAGAAATTGAAGGAGAGAGCACAGTAGAGGGTCCCGAGATTGAGTCTGCCAAGTATGAAAATCCATTGAAAATGCGCATGGTGAATATTGGTACGAAGGATAATCTCAAGTTTGCACATTTTTGGAGATTACTGGAATGAAGAAACTGTCGAGAAGATTGATGATATACTGTGTGAATACCAAGACCTTTTCCCAACTACATTTTTAGAAATGAAAGGGATTCTTGGGGAGATAAGGGATATGAGGATCCCTTTGATGTCATATGCCAAGCCAATGAAACAAATAACATACTAATTGAACCCAGTATATAAGTAGAAAGTGAAAGAAAAAATAGATAGGATGTTGAAAGCTAGGATTATTGAACTTGTCGCAGAGTCAGAATGGATCAATCTGATGGTGGTATGGGACAAGAAAATGGGCAGAATTAGAATTCTCATGGATCTGCAGAAACATGAGAAATAAAAAAGCATTTAACAAGATCTTATAGCATGCATTGACGAAGATATGTAACGTAAATAGAGATGAATGGGACTTGAGGATTCCTACAGTACTATGGGAATATCATACCACATGTAAGAATTTGACTTGACAAACACCATTCTGATTAGTATACATTCGGGAAGAAATTATGTCCATGGATTTCATTGTGCTCAGTATGCGCATTGTTGTGTTGACAGAGCTCACGGATTTTGGCACAGTAGAGAAAATACTGTCAGAGCTAGTGGAATTGGAGGAAGACCACTTCATCGTAGGATTTCATTAGTACATTTAGAAAGGTTGTGAAAAGGCATGGCATAACAAACATATTAAATATAATAAGTTCCATATGGGAGACCTATTTTTTTCTCTATGACAACAAATTTTTGCAGCACCCTAGAAAGTTCTAAATGCACTGGTTGGGTCTGTATGTGATAAGATTTGTGACAGAGGAATGTGTTGTTTAGTTGGAGAAATTTAATGGGGAAATCATGGAAGGACTAATCAACAATAGTTGGTTGAAACTGTATAGGGATATTTTCCCTTCTACGCAATATTCAAAGTGCGTAGTATGTGTACTATAGTATCTGTATTATACTAGAAAAAAAAAGAGGAACAAAAAAAGAGGTTTGAAGAGAAAAGAGGCTTGAGGTTCTGAATTAGGCATTGATTCAAAGAGTCAAATTAGCAGAAAAAGATATGAACAAGAAAATTTCACAGGAATGAAGAAATAAAGAGGAAGGAATGTAACAAGGAGAATTGAATTACGTGCAAAAATGAGCATTGAATTATGTTCATAAAGGAGAAGTGAAGTGCACACGAAAAGAGTCAGGATAAAGATATGTGTAGATGAAAAGAAAAACATTAAAGAGTAAACATGAATGTGATACAGTGGAAATGTGTTGTCATAAATGAAAAGCGGCGACAATATTTTGACAGGTTGGAAAATCTAGACCAAGATCCACAAGAAAATACGAAATTAATGCAAAATATGGACAATAATTAAATACAAATAAATTAGATTGGACTGTGAATTTTGGTAAGAAAGAGGAATGAAATAGCTGGAAATATCCTATAAAAGAAGACAAAGGAAAACGAGAAAGGGGTCATAGTTATTTGAAAATTTGAATAGAAAAAAGAGTCGAGTGATTTACAAATAGAGAAGAATCATAGAAATCCATGGCACCACCAAAGGTGGGAGAATATGCATCGCATACGAAAAACCTGTGCACTAAGTAGGAATTAGTACCTATACAGAAAGAAACCCTGAGAGAAGAGGCATCGGATCCATTAAAATTTCCAAGAGCATATGTGTCGCCCAGGAAGCCAACAACAAGCCCAGTTAGACTACCCAAGTAGTCGAAGTATGACCTCGTTGCACTGATGATTCCACCTGGGGTCAGTATTGAGGGAGACATGTTGGGAGTAGTAGGAATTCTGCAATTTTTAGACCACGATCTTGCAGATTTGAATAATTTTCTAGAGTTAGAACCACAAAAATATATGCACACAAGACGTAGCCCAAACTCACTTGCAATCATAGTCAAGCCGCAAGAGTGGGTAATAGGACTGCAAGGAACATGCATATTGAACCTATTGGAGATCCAACACTTTGGAAGACATGAAAAAATTAACATATGTGCCAAATTGTTGTTGAGTTTCATCCACAGGGGTTTCCTCTGGTTGGATATGCCAGTTTTTTTTGACACCCAGATTATTGCGCAGATTACAAGATTTTCGTCAGTGGAGGAAGATCCACTACCTTTGTTTATGGATAAGACTCAAGATAAATCATTTGCAGAAATGATGAAGGAAAAATATGGAACACACACAGGAGCATGCATATTGTATATTGCGACCATTAACGATGACACCGTCAAATTTTCAATGTAGGTGTTTGATTGCAAGTTACTCAAGAAATGTCACAAAGACTGGGTGCCAGTAGTTGTAATAACAACAACAGAAAAGTGCGTAGCAGGAGTGCAGATGAACTGGGTGACATTTTTGGTGAACTAGTTTTTAATTGACTGTAGGGAAGTGTAGGATAAAGGTATGGAGTTACACTATGCATGGTTACTGATTTTAATTGCATTGGTTTCTTGGAGGGATCCAAAAAAAAATCAGTTCCCAGAAGGCATGCAGGAATCGTTCCTGGAAGCGAGGTATGTTTCTTTGTGGCATACCATGCACAAGAATAATCAAATGGAAAATAATGCCATTTTCTATATTTATAAGGGGACAATTCGACAGTGTATTGAGGACACACCACACATCCTACCTTAGACAATTGAAGCATACAAAGAAGTCACATGACTCAAAGTCGGGCCACACCACATGTACATCCAAGCAAAAAGGGATCCAGATTAACAATGGTTTCCGACTAGCTATAGGTTGACAGAACAAGATGTCAGTATGATTGCAAACGACTATGAAGCAGAGTGGAGAACCCTAGTGCCATAAACAACATATAAGGAGATGAAACACTAAGAGAAGGATTAATAAGAATAACAACAACATGAAGAACAAGGGAATGGTGTAGGAGACACTCAAGAAATAACATCCCACACTCGAGAGAAGAGAAAAGAGCATCCTAATGAGAACTTGGCACATAAACACAAGAAGAGGAAAGCCTCAAAGGAAGTAGCTATACATCCCTTAACTGAAGATGACTTGGAGAAAATTGGAGATCAGGTGAAATAAGTTACTGAATAATAAATTCAGTGAGTTGCGAAGAAACACGAGGAAATGTACACGAATGTATAGACGTAGATAGATACACTACACTAGATTTTGGAGTCGAACATGATAGCCCCAATATTACTTACAGATGAAGAACATACATACAACACAACAAATACAACAAAGTCACAACCATCAACAACATCAGTAGAGCGTCGGATCATGAAGATATTAATAGGGGCCATAGATTTTGCCACGACAGAAATGCAGGAGTGTGCACAAGAATTAATTCATATTGACCCAGTGTTGTCATAGTTACCATTGAATGTGGTACATATCTTGCAAACAAGTGTCACACAAGAGATCTTGTTGCACGCATAATTTACTTCTACGAAGTTGGTCAAAGTGGCCACAGATAAGGAAGCACTACACACAAAGCATAGAAAACTCATGCTAGAATGAGATGAGGCTGCGTAGAAAACAAAAAGGTTGCAACATGCAGTGTAGGAGGTATACAAAAACATCCCAGAGGTACCAATGGAAGTAAACACTCCCTTAGAAGATCAAGTGGAAATGATAAGAGACGTCATCCAAGGATTCCACGCAAAGATAACTGATTTGTAAGATTGCACAACAACGAGTACCCCACTAGAAGAAAAGAAGAAATGAGAGAAGACAACCATGAAAACCCTGGAGAGTATTAGGAGTTTGGATGAGGATTGCATAAATTTATATGAAGAGAGTACACAAGTGTGGACCCAATTTTTGGAGGATGCAAAGTTACAAGCAATAGAACAGAGATTACAGGCTGTGAAAGAGAAGGTTCATAAGTTCAAAGAAACAATAAACACTCTACCAACAATAGAATGAATGGATGAAATAGTTGAGAATAGGCAGTTGTACCTCGAGATAAATCAATTAAGAGAAGAATAGAATACTCTCACAAATAATCTTGATCCGCTACGAGAGGAATCATTTCGAGTGACAAAATAACTTGTGGCTGCACAATGCATAGTAAATCAAGCAATGCAAGACAACATAGAGATATTGTAGACCCCCATTACCGCATAGATAACAGAGAGGATTTTTGTGCAAGAAGCACATGAAAAGAACAAGGTCACAACTGCAAAGGAAACGTTTCAGAATTTCGTTGCGACATGCCAGGAAGCGTAGAAAAAGGACTGAGTGGCTCGGGATGAGCCACAGGTGAATGTTGGGGGCCTATTTGGATAGGAGTTTGGGGACCAATTTTGGGAACTCCATAAGAGAAAACCATGCAAACATAGTGGTATGTCGGCCAGGAATCAATGCATGCAAAATAAGGAAAGACAGTTGGTGCACTTTCAGTATTGGTGCGCACCAAAGAAGGGAGACTGTTGGAAGTTGTTAGGAATATTGGGTCCATCAATATGGGCTAAGCCCCATTGTAATTGTATAAATATGTAAGGTTTTCGGGATAGATAGGTGTGGAAGAAAAAGGGTGTGAAAAGTATGACAAAAGAGAGAAAGAGCGACAGAGAGATAGAGGGATAGAGAGAGAGATAATGAATAGGTGAATAGGATAATGATAATGGCATTTTGTATGATAGATAATGTATGAGCGCAATGTGCATATTTTGTAATGGATGTTCTGAATAATATAATAAGACATCGGTTGTTGTGGACGTATCACATCTTTGTTGAACCACATTAATCACGGTGTCTATGTGTTATGATGTTTTGTTTATTTCGCGCATATAATATATGTTTTGTTACTATGAATATCTTGGATGTTACTATGTTTCTGCACACATGATATAAATCTAAGTAGAATGGTTATAAGGACTGCTTCCCATACCTTCATCATTACAGAAACCTAGTTCTTAAAATTCCCATAGATACCTTGGGTGGGACTTCACCTACTTGCGGGTGATGCTAAAAGGGCCAGTATATGAGGGTTTTTTTGGTACATTAATGTTGAACTGTGGGTCTTCCTTCTGCGGGCCAACAATGAAAAGCTCATGAAAGGTCCTAGTAATTAGTTCAAATAATAAGGTCGTAGTCTTGAGTTGCACTTAAGTATGTAGGGCATGGTATTCATCTCTATATCTAATGAACTAACAAATTTTACATAGAAAATAATATCATACTTGCAGAATGAAAAAACATTGAATGTTAAATGGAATATAGAAACCCTAAACCACTATAAAAAAAAAAAATACCGCATAACATCAGGAATATAACTAGAAAACATAGATTTACCAATATATCAATGTCAATAGTGAGTACACAAGTATGTCAATGTCTCATTGATCCATGCAACTAAATAATGTCAGTAATAAACAAAGGTCATGATATTATAAAGCTTATTCCCATGACGCTAATAAACAATAATAATAAGAGGTTTCTATGGAAGAAACTGATGTAGAGATTAATCATCATGTGCATCCCAAACATGTACCTACGCAAATATAAATGCACTATAATTTGAATTATATTAAATATAGAAATTTGAAAATTGAATGTTTTATTACAGTATTTTATAAACATATCTTGCATATATACTTGTTGGTTCACACAAAGTTGATCCCATCCCTTAACCATTTTTTGAACCTTCCCTTTACATACATAAATGTTTCCTCTTTTAGGATTAGTTTAGGGAATCTCATGCCAAAGACCAATCATTTCAAGACTTTTACTTGAAAAAATCTCTCTCTAATTGGCACATAATGCCACACTTCAATTCAATCCTCACTCACAAAATCAACATTAATGGTATGGAAAACCTTTTTAAAAACTATAAGGATGCACCTAAACCCTTCCAATATTATGTAATGCACAATTTAAAACAAATTTATAATATCATGAAAGTATTAATGAAATAAGTTGTAAAATGAACTAATTGTTGATATAATATATTATAATGAAACTGAATGTGACAATTATATGCAATTTGATATTGATTTCCTATGACTTGAACTACCAAATGCCTAAATATGGTTGAACTGGCTTCATAGACTCAATGTGCATCTTTTTATGTTGGTCTTGTTTATTTAAGTACAAAAAATGAAGTATTAATAAAGATGATGAGTTGCAGTTCGTGAAAATGCAATGTTCTAATATTTCAAAATTAATTCAATCTCCAACATTGTGAGCATAATTGTAAACATAGTGAAATAAATTCAACATACATACTTTGTTTAATCCCAAAATATCTGTTTGTTGAGCTTAAGAGTGCTTTATAAAAAAAAACATTTTCAATTCTAAAAAGACAATTCCCATACAAAAATCCTAAATTATTGAATGTATTTAATAAAAATGGGGAAGTATCACATAATTTTACTATGTAATAGATGTAGGTGATAGATTCTAATTTATAGGTTGCATTAATCAACTGCCTAAGTGTTGTGGAACGTTTCCCTCTTTGAAATATTTAACCACGTAAATCTTGGTGACTCGATATTTCATCTATGTGTAAGTTTTTGTTTTAATGTGTTCAACATGTGTGGATATATCATGTTTTCAAAGAATATGGTGGATGAAATTGCAATTTGATATTGGGATCATTTGTCCATGGTGATAAACTAGGTTATGATATCACATAGCAAGGGCATGTGATAACTCGTCAACCATAAATTCTCTCATATCTACCACCACATTGATTGAGGAAAGATGATATTTAGGATGAATGAATGCATGCTAATTATGACTATAATTTCATTTACCTATCTTAGGCCTTTTTGCTAATTTGAGTTGGCCTTGCTATGTTTTTCTTCGATTCTTTTTTAATCCTGGTAATAACTCTTCATAAATTTTATAATTGATATCTTGGTAATATCGATTCTTTGCATATTCATATTGCATTTAAATGCACAACCATGAACTCATAAATAATTTAGCAAAATAGATAAACACTTATCTTTTATAAAACGTTCATGCAACCAATTTCTTAGGAAGGATGTTCCACCCTGTTAGCATTGAGAGTCACCCTCCGATTGCAAGAGGATAAGCCCAGTACCCATCAAAATATTTGTGGATTAAAAGGGTGTGAGTGGGTGAGTCAGCAAGACTTTAAGGAAAGGAAAGACAATGGAGATCGCTGAATATTAGTGATGGGCCATTGGGCTATGGAGTCATAAACAGGCTGCCTAATGAAGGCATTTAATTTCCCTATCAGACAAAGGATTTAAGTGGTGGTGGGAAGGAGAAAGGAAAAAAGTGTCTGAATGATAAACCATAAAAAATGGGCAAGATGACAACAGATCCTCTACTGCCTCAGGAATCCAGAAATCAGGGGGTTTACAACGATCCAGGCAAGAATAAAAACATAGGACGTATGTTGAACCATGAAAGATGGGCATGACGGAAATAGATCCTCCATCACCTCAGGAATCCATAAATAAGAGAGATTGCATCCAGACAGGAACAAGAAACATAAACATTTGTTGAACCATGAAAGATGGGCATGACGACAACAGATGCTCCATCACCTCAGGAATCCATAAATCATAGAGATTACATCCAGACAGGAATGAGAAACAAAAATGTTTGTTGAACCATTAAAGATGGGCATGACGACAACAGATCCTCCATCACCTCAGGAATCCATAAATCAAAGAGATTACATCCATACAGGGATGAGAAACATAAATGTTTGTTGAACTATGAAATATGGGCATGACGACAAAAGATCCCCCATCACCTTAGGAATACATAAATCAGAGAGATTACATCTAGACAAGAAAGATAAACATAAAATGAAAACTAAGAATATGGTCTGATATAACAACTTAAAGGAATATTCATTAACATAACAATTTACAATCCAAGCCCTTGGGATTACAACAAAAATACAGTCATAACATCTCTCAAAGATTCCCTCGGTCTGGGCCAAAACTACCCCCCCTTTTCAAAATCTAAACTGATCTATTTTATATCGGCTCTGTTTACCATTGCCAGGAGTGTGATCTGGCCATTGTATTCAAAGCTTTACATCTGATAAGACTTCTGTTAGACTGCGCGTGCATCCATCTATCAGACGCGAAGTCAGATCAACATGGGTCTGCAAGAAAATCTATCCATAGGGGTACCTCAGGCTGACAGTTCAGTCTCCACGACCAGACCTCCCATGCCTTTCATTTATGGAGTGAGCCTAGGTTTCAACCACCATCTCTACCTTCCATTAACTACTTTTCCTTAGGGAATCAATGAGACTTAATGCTCATGGGATGACCACACATTGCTCTCAGACGCTATATGAGAACATGATTGTGAGGTCGTCAAAAGAGTTTTGGATTCATACTGCTTTTGGGCTCGCAATCCATCACCTTTCACCACGTATCACTTTTGACTTACCATGGTTTCAATTGCGGGACCGCTCAAGAAAATTATCGCCCGAGCACCTTCTGACCCCGTAATGGATCGTGGTTGTTGATCTTGCGATTTGGGATGAGGCCCTTTGACCAATGGCTCAACTCTGGCACTTTCAAACCAATGGATCAGATCAACCCCTTTTCAAACCAACGGTCCCGATTTACTTCGTGATTCAAGCTTCGGGGTTTCAATTTTCAAACTTCATTTTCCTCCAAGAAAATTCTCCAGAGCTAAGGATCTGACGATGCGTGGCTTCCATAGATCAACAGTCGAGATCCCTTCGGGTCTTCGGACTCTGGAGAAATAAAATCTCAAACCTGGGCTTCGTCCATGTGCTTTTACCCTAAGCTAGGGATCTGATGATGTGTGTCTCTTGCAGATCAACGACTGAGATTATTTCAAGTCTCTGAACTTCGGGAAACTCAAAAATCAAACTTGTCTTTCCCTTGAAGTTCGTGGATTTATTCTGTGTGTCCTCGCTAATGGATGGTCCAGATTTACTTCGGGCAACACTTCGGCGCTTTCAACTCTTCGTGACTTCGGTCACTTCGGCCACTTCAGGACTTCAGACGCTTTGGGACTTCAACCACTTTGAAAAAAAAATTTAACAATATTTCGAACACCCAATTCCCGCGAACCACCGATCTAATATTCTCATAAATGTCTATCGTTGAAGTTGATATCACCTGTTGCTTGCATTTCGAGCCCGAAATGGAGTGCTCTGAATGCTTCGCTTTGATGTTTCTTGTGCAGGCCGTGAACTTGGACAACCTGTTGCCCTTCATAACTATATGTGATAACATTTGGCTCCATAGGAGATCGCATGCTCCCTGCGAGTTGCCAAGAACAGGAAGTTCCAATTGCCTTATGCATTGGGCTATGGAGTCATGCTCAAAAAATATCCTGCTGAGGAATATAGTCTGATAAGTAAAAAAAGAAAATAAACACACATGGGCTCCACATGAGATTATTTATGTACATTCCTAAACTAATTGATTATTACACAGTTCTAGGTGAAAGCAAACTTCCACCATACCCATCCAAGTAGCTTCCTAACTAGAAGACCATTTATTCTTTCAGTGATCAATAGAAGATAATGCAACCGTGATAGCATAATGGTTACATCCTTCAGATTCTCTCCAAAGGTTGAAGTTGAGATAAAGTTGGACAGCTTCAATACATGAAGGAAATTCCACTCCATGTACTTGCTGATAGGCTCATAGAATGAGTGGAAAAATTCGTTGGGCTAGTGACAAAAAACATGCTCTGTATTGCATGTGTTCACACCAGGCTGAATGTCTCTGGAAAGTGCAGGCGGGTGAAAGGTTGATGTAGGCTGACTGATCCCAGGCGGTGGTTTCTCACTGACAGGTTCTGAGCAGGATATCAACTGCACCTTCATCTGCTCCTCTTCTTCTTCATGGCTCTCCCAAGGATCATATTCATAATCGTCATAAACATGAATCGTGGGAAAAATCTTCTATTCAAATTGTTGCTTGGTGTCTTCTGCAAGTCCAAGATGGATGATTTCCTCACAATATTTTTCTTTATTGAATAGAGGATAAGACTCTGTTGTATGTTCTTGGAAATCCTGCATATCCAGATCAGAATCTGATTCATAGTTGTCATACATACATTGGTTGGTGCCAGGTGAGATCTGCTCGTTTACAGGCTCTAAACATGAGATAAATTGCGCATTTAGCTTCTCCCTTTCTCCTTCATGGTTGTCCCAAGGATAGGATTCACAATCATAATAAACAAGAACCATGGGAGAGCATTTCTCTTCATCATCTTTGTCGGGATATTCATCGCAAGTTGTTTGTTCTTGGAAAGTATCTGAAATCACTTCTTTGTCATAAGCAAGGCTGCCTAGAAACTTTGTTTCAAGGACCAGAATATCCTCTGCATCTTCATAAGAGAGGCAAGCATGATATGCCTTCAATTCCTCTATTCTTCCAGAAAGTGATCGTATCAGCTCCATCAACTCCTCTGGGGCATGTCCCTCATCCTCACAGCTTTCATTCGAAACAATCATATCTTGATCACTATCCTCACATTCCTCACATTCCTCACATTCCTCACAACAATTATGACAAATAAACTTAGAGGAATAAAAATTTTGACAATGTCTATTGAAAGCTGCATGAAATTCTCTCATGGTGGAAGTGCTAACAGGAGGTAAGGAGTGATACCACTGATGAGAATATCCTGCTAATGAGAACATGAACATCTTCATTAATACATATTCATGATGTATCTCCCACTAATGCATGAGTTCATGAAACTCATGGAGGTGTTGAGTAGGGTTGTCCTCTTTACGCTCTCTAAATATGGGAAAATAATCACGCCATTCATTTGGAGTAGGAACAACATTGGGAAAACCATGAACAACAGATAAATTAAAGGGAGAAAACCTTCGAGCCAATATTTTTTCCATGGAAAACTAGTGGAGTTGCCAATCGATCCTTTAACCATGGAGTTTCCAGGTGAATGATATGCAGAATGAGTGTGTCTGGTCTTTGTTCACCATCAAAGACTAGATTTGATCGTTTTGTTATCCCGAGGGGTTGTAGCCGTAGTAAGACGCACTGCAACAGTGGAGTCGCCTCAGTGGAGTCGTCAGGTGCAAGCACAATATTCAAAGGTTTTGATGTCTTATGCACCTTTAGAATCAGAAGTTCATTTTCGTTCTACCTAGGGAAAGGTCTTCAATCCGTTCCCCGACAATGATGCCATGAATGATAGCACTGAGAGTCACCCTTCGATTGCAAGAGGATAAGCCCAGTACCCATCAAAATATTTGTGGATTAAAAGGGTGTGAGTGGGTGAGTTAGCGAGACATTAAGGAAAGGAAAGACAATGTAGATCACTGCAGATCAGTGATGGGCCATTGGGCTTGTTGAAATTATTAAGACAACTGAGAGGGGCGGTGAATCAGTTGTTACTGTGCTTAAACAATTTTAAGTCTATTAAACCATTTTTAATCTTTCATCAAGTGACCATCAATATTATACATCATATGAAAAACATAAATAATGAGCATC